>JAWUZG010001090.1:0-45249 GCA_036785705.1 Acanthornis magna
TCCTCGGCCTCCTGAGGCTTCTCGTGACTTTTTTTGGGGGGGAGGGGACACGAAAGTGAGGACCCCTCCCCAAATTTTGGGGTCCATTTTTCCCTCTCCCCCCCCAAATTTTGGGGTCTCTTTTCCCCCTCCCCCACCCCCGCTGTTTTGGGCGCCCCCTCCCAAAATTTTGGGCTCTCCCCTCCCCAATTTTCAGGGTCTCCCTCCCCCCAAATTCGGGGTCTCCCCTCCTCCCTCTCCCCCCAATTTTGGGATCTCCCTTCCCTTCCCCTCCCCCAATTTCAGGGTCTCCCTCCCCCAATTTTGGGTTTCCCCTCCCCCAATTTTGGGGTCTCTCCTCCCTAATTTTGGGCGCCCCCTCCCCCCAATTTTGGGCTCCTCCAATTTGAGGGTCTCCCCTCCCCCAATTTCAGGGCCCCTCCCCAAATTTGGAGGTCTCCCTCCCCCAATTCAGGACCCCCCCCTCCCCCAATTTCAAGGTCTCCCCTCCCCCAATTTTGGGGTCCCTTTTACCCCTCCCCCTCCCCAATTTTGGGCCTTCCCCTCCCTCAATTTTGGGCCTCCCCTCCCCCCCAATTTCGGGGTCTCCCCTCCCCCAATTCAGGGCCCCCCCTCCCCCAATTTCGGGGTCTCCCCTCCCCCAATTCTGGGCCTTCCCCTCCCCCAATTTTGGGCCTCCCCTCCCCAATTTCGGGGTGTCCCCTCCCCAATTCGGGGGTCTCCCCTCCCCCAATTTTTGGGTCTCCCCTCCCCCAATTTTGGGTTTCCCCTCCCTAATTTTGGGCGCCCCCTCCCCCCCATTTTGGGCTCCTCCAATTTGAGGGCCCCCCCTCCCCAATTTCAGGGCCCCTCCCCAAATTTGGAGGTCTCCCTCCCCCAATTCAGGACCCCCCCTCCCCCAATTTCAAGGTCTCCCCTCCCCCAATTTTGGGGTCCCTTTTACCCCTCCCCCTCCCCAATTTTGGGGTCTCCCTCCCCAATTTCGGGTGTCCCCTCCCCCAATTCTGGGCCTTCCCCTCCCCCAATTTTGGGCCTCCCCTCCCCAATTTCGGGGACTCCCCTCCCCCAATTTTGGGGTCTCCCCTCCCCCAATTTTAGGGTTTCCCCTCTCCCAATTTTTGGGTCTCCCCTCCCCAATTTTGGGCCTCCCCCCCTCCCCCAATTCAGGGCCCCCCCTCCCCCAATTTCGGGGACTCCCTCCCCCAATTTTGGGATCTCCTCTCCCCCAATTTTGGGATCTCCTCTCCCCCAATTTCGGGGTCTCCCCTCCCCCAATTTTGGTCTCCCCTCCCCCAATTTCGGGCCCCTCCCCCTCCCCAATTTGGGGTCTCCCTCACCTGGGGGCAGCGGAGCCTGCGGCCGAGTCCAGCCCGGGGTCGAGCATGTCCATGGGGGGGGGGGGTCGCGATATTCGGGGGTGGGGGGGGGGTCTGTCGCGATAGAGGGGGGGAGGGGCGGGAACCCCCGCGGTGGGGGAGGGGAACGGCCCGAAAACAGCGAGGGGGGGGGAGGGGAAGGGGAAAGGGATCGGGGGAGGGGATCGGGGGGACCCCCCCCCCTCCTCCGATTAGAGGGGGGGGTGTGGGTGTGGGGGGGGGGGAGGGGTGAGGTGGGGGGGAGGGGAAGGCTTTTTTTTTTTTTTTTTTTTTAATTCCCGGCTTTTTTTTTTTTTTTTTTTTTTTTTTTTTTCCCCCGGGAAAAATTTTTTTTTTTTTTTTTTTTTTTTTTCGGGTCCGGTCACGAGGCCAAACAGCGTCACGTGCAGGCCTTCCCCTCCCCCCTCCCCCCCTCCTCGCGCGGGGAGGGGGGGTCTCCCCTCCCCCCTCCCCCCCCCCTCTCCCTCCCTCCGCTCGGCCTCGCCCCTCCCCCACCCGGAGCGAACCCCCCCCCCCCCCCACCTCCTCGGGGTTTTTTTTTTTTTTTTTTTTGGTCCTCCCCTCCCCCCCCCCCCCGCGACTATCGCGACTTCCCCGACTCCGGCGATCGCGGGGCGGCGGCGACAGCGCAACGAGCGCGGGGCGGCGGCGGGGGGGGAGGGGCGGGGGGAGGGGAGGGGGAGGGGGAGGGGCGGAGGGAACAGACCGGAAGTGGGCGGGGCTGGGAGGAAGGAGGGGGGGAGGGGAACTTCCGGGTTGGAAGGGGGGGGGGGGGAGGGGCGGGAAGGGGAGGGGAGAGCGGGGAACGGCGGGGAAAATGGGGGAAAAATCGGGGAATTGGGGAAAATTGGGGATGGCGGGAAAAGCGGGGGGATTCGGGAAAAACGGGAATGGCGGGAAAATGGGGGAAAAATCGGGGAATTCGGGAAAATTGGGGATGGCGGGAAAAGCGGGGGGATTCGGGAAAAACGGGAATGGCGGGAAATCGGGAAAAAGGCCAAAAAAATGGGGGAATTTGGGAAAATTGGGGAAATTCGGGAGTGGCGGGAAAAGCGGGGGGATTCGGGGGAATTCGGGGAAAACGGGAATGGCGGGAAAATGGGGGAAAAATCGGGGAATTCGGGAAAATTGGGGAAATTCGGGAGTGGCGGAAAAGCGGGGGATTCGGGAAAAACGGGAATGGCGAGAAAATGGGGGAAAAATCGGGCAATTGGGGAAAATTGGGGGAAAATGGGAGTGGCGGGAATGGAGGGAAAAGCGGGGGGATTCGGGGGAATTCGGGAAAAACGGGAATGGCGGGAAAATCGGGGAAAAATCGGGGAATTCGGGAAAATTGGGGAAATTCGGGAGTGGCGGGAAATGCGGGGGGATTCGGGAAAAACGGGAACGGCGGGAAAATCGGGAAAAAGGCCAAAAAATTCGGGGAATTTGGGGAAAAGCGGCAAAAAAAATCGCGGGAAAATCGGGGAAAAATCGGGAATTCGGGAAAATTGGGGAAATTCGGGAGAGTCGGGAATGGCGGGAAAAGCGGGGGGATTCGGGAAAAACGGGAATGGCGGGAAAATGGGGGAAAAATCGGGGAATTTGGGAAAATTGGGGAATTGGGGAGTGGAGGGGAGATCGGGGAGAGTCGGGAATGGCGGGAAAAATGGGGGGAAAATGGGGGAATTGGGAAAATTGGGGGAAAATGGGAGTGGCGGGAATGGCGGGAAAAGCGGGGGGATTCGGGGGAATTCGGGAAAAACGGGAATGGCGGGAAAATCGGGGAAAAAGGCCAAAAAAATCGGGAATTTGGGAAAATTGGGAAATTCGGAATGGCGGGAGAGTCGGGAGTGGCGGGAAAAGCGGGGGGATTTGGGAAAAACGGGAATTGCGGGAAAATCGGGGGAAAAGGAAAAAAAATCGGGGAATTCTGGGAAAAGCGGCAAAAAAATTCGCGGGAAAATCGGCAGAAAAATCGGGAAATTTGGGAAAATTGGGGAAAATGGAAATTCGGGAATGGCGGGACAGTCGGAATTGAGGGGAATTCGGGGGGATTCGGGAAAAACGGGAATTGCGGGAAAATCGGGAAAATCGGGGAAAAAGGCCAAAGAATCGGGGAATTTGGGGAAAAGCAGCAAAAAATCGCGGGAAAATCGGGGAAAGTGGCAGAAAAATCGGGAAATTTGGGAAAATTGGGAGTGGAGGAGAATTCGGGAATGGAGGGGAAATCGGGGAAAGTCGGGAACGGCGGGAAAATGGGGGAAAAATCGGGGAATTCGGGAAAATTGGGGAAATTCGGGAGTGGAGGGGAGATTGGGAATTGCGGGGAATTCGGGAATCGAGGGGAAAATCGGCAGAAAAATCGGGAAATTTGGGAAAAATGGGGAAAAATGGGAAACTCGGGAATGGTGGGAAAAAAGGGGGGAAATTGGGGAATTTAGGAAAATTGGGAATGGAGGGGAGATCGGGGGGAGTCGGGAATTGGGAGAAATCGGGGAAATTCGGGAATGGCTGGGAAATTTGGGAAAATTCGGGAAAATCGGGAATTGAGGGGAACGTGGGGAAATTCGGGAAAAACGGGGAATTTGGGAAAAATGGGGAAAAATGGGAAATTCGGGAATTGAGGGGAAATCAGGGAAAATGGAGGAAAAATGGGGAAAATGGGAAAATTGGGAATGGAGAGGAAATCGGGGGGAAAATCGGGAATTGAGGAGAAAAACGGGAAAATTGGGATTGAGGGAAATCAGGAAATTCAGGAAAAACGGGAATTGGGGGAAAATGGGGAAATTCAGGATGGAACTAAATTTGGGAACTGAGAGGAAATTCGGGAAAAATGGGGAAATGTGGGAATTGGGGTGAAATTGGGGAAATTTGGGGATTGAGGGAAATTTGGGGACGGAGGAAAAATTCAGGAAAAACAGGGAGAGTTGGGAATGAAGGGGAAGTTGGGAATTGCAGGGAAATTGGGGAAAATTGTGGGAAAATGGGGAAAAATCGGGAATCGTAGGGAAATTTGGAATTGTGGGAAAATTGGGAAAAATCGGGAATGGAGGGGGAGAGCGGGAATTAGGAAATCACAGAATTGGGGGAAAATGGAGAAAAAATGGCAAATGCTGAGAAAATTGGGGGAAAATCGGGAGAAAAAAGGCCCCAGGGGGACTGGGAATTATTGGGGGAAATTGGGAGAAAATTGGAATTATTTGGGGAAATGTTGGGGGGAATGGGGAAAAGTCTAGGAGGAATCAGAAAAAAAAGGAGAAAAATGGGAAATAGTGAAGAAATATTTGGAGAAAATTGGGAGAAAATGGAGGAAAAATCACAAAAGGAATGGGAAATTCCAGGGAATTTGGGAAATCCCAGGGAAAATTAGGAAAAATTCCCCAGGAATGAGGGAAAGAGCCCCAGGAACAAGAAAATTCCCCATAAATCCTGGAAATCCCTGAGAGATTCTAGAAATCCCCTAAAAATCGCAGGAAATTCCCCACAGATCTCAGGAAATCACCCCCAAAAAATCTGGAAATTTCCAGTAAATTTAAAAAAAAAAAAATCTCTTATAAATTTGGAAAATTCCCTATAAACACCAGAAATTCCTTGTAGATTTAAAAAAAAAAAAAAAGCTGTAATTAAAAATAAAAAAGCCTAGAAGTCTTGGAAATCTCCTGGAAAATTCTGGACGTTCGCTATGGATTTGCAAAAGTCCCCAAATTCCCCCAAAAAAATCCCAAATGATCCCAAAAAATCCCCAATAAATCCAAGAAATCCCTAATCGATCCCAAATAAATACTCCATAAATAAAAATTTTAAAAAATCACAAATAAATCCTGAAAATAAAAAGTCCCAAAAATCTCCAAGAAATCCAAACATCTCCAATGAATCCCAAAATTTCCCAATAAATCCATAAATCCCAGATAAACCTCAATAAATCCAAAAAAATGCCCCAAAAAATGCCCAAAAAATACCCAAATGCCCAATAAATCCCAATAAATTCCAATAAACTCCAATAAATCCTCAATCAATCCCAAAAAATCCCCAATATGTCCCAAAAAAATCCCAAAAAAATCCCAAATAAATCATAAAAATAAATCCCCCACAAATCCATTTTTATTTGGGGTCAAAGGTCACGGTGGGAGGGGCGGAGCTCGTTAGGGGCGTTAATGAGGAGCAATAAATAATTACTGAAAGGGGCGGGGCCTGCCCGGAGGGGCAGGGCTGGGCCAGGTGTGGTGGGCGTGGCTTTGGGAAAGTGGGCGTGACCAGGACCCGGAAGTGGGTGTGGCCAAGAGGGTGCAGCCATATTGAGGCTAAGGAACTGGGCGTGGTCAGGGTGAGGTGGGCGTGGCCTGAGGTGAATGGGCGTGGCCATGTGGGGGTTGGGTGTGTCCAGGAGGGCGTGGCAGGAGGAGATGGGCGTGGCCAAATGGGTGTGGTCAAGGAGGGGTGGGCGTGGCCAGGCCAAACCAGACATGGCTATGTGGGTGTGGCCAAAGAGGTGTGATCAGGTGGGCGTGGTCAAGGAGAGATGGGCGTGGCCAGGCAGACATGGCCATGTGGGCGTGGCCAGGTCTAGACTGAGGTGGGTGTGGCCAAATGGCTGTGGTCGGGTGGGCGTGGTCAAGGAGAGATGGGCGTGGCCAGGTGGATATGGTCATGTGGGTGTGACCGAAAGGGTGTGGTCGAGTGGGCGTGGTCAAGGAGGGGTGGGCGTGGTCAAGGAGGGGTAGGCATGGTCACGTGAAGGAAATGGGCGTGTCCAGAAGATGGGCGTGGCCCAAATCGGGGTGGGCGTGTCCAGGTGGGTGTGGGGCGTGGTCCGGGCGAGGTGGGCGTGGTCCAGGTGGGTGTGGGCGTGGTCGCGGTGGGCGTGGTCACTTGACGCGGATCTCAGCGTATTCCGGGGGTTCCTCGGGGGGGCCCCGGGTGGGCTTGGGGGGCGGGGCCGGCTCGGGGGGCGTGGCCTGCCCCTCCCCCACCCCCAGCGCCCATCGCCCCACGCGGAGCCAGCGGGCCTGGGGGGGGGAGGGGCGTGACGTCATCTCGTGGTCACCTCGGGGCCCCAAAAAATCCCCAAAATCTTCCAAATTTTTACCCCCCCGGTGTCCCCAAATGTCACCCAAGGTTCCCCACGAATGTCCCCAGGACACCCCAATGTCCCCAAAGCTTCTCAATGTCCTCCCCAATGTCCCCAAATGTCCCCAAATGTCCCCAGGACCCTCAAGGTCCCTCCCCCCCAGGACCCCCCAAATGTCCCCAAATGTCCCCAAAATCCTCCAATGTTCACCCCATGTCCCAAATGTCCCCAAAATTCTCTCCAGATCCCCCAAATTTCTGTCCCTCCATGTCCCCAAATGTCACCCGAGGTCCTCCAGTGTCCCCAAAATTCCCAAAATTTCCCCAAAAATTGCCACCCAAACACCCCAAATTTTCCTCATCCCTGTCCCCAAATGTCCCCCCCAGGACCCCCCCAATGTCCCCAAAGTTTCCCAAGACCCCCCAAATTTCCTTCCCCGTGTCCCCAAATTTCCCCAAAATCCCACGGGATCCCCCATTGTCCCCAAAATGTCCCCAAAATCTCCTCCCCAGACCCCCCAAATTCTCCCCCCCGTGTCCCCAAATGTCACCCGAGGTCCTCCAGTGTCCCCAAATTTCCCCAAATGTCACAAAAATTCCCAAAAATTGCCACCCAAACGCCCCGAATTTTCCTCATCCCTGTCCCCAAATGTCACCCGAGGTCCTCCAATGTCCCCAAATTTCTCTGAAATTCCCCAAAATCTCCCCCAGACCCTCTAAATTTTGCCCCCCGCCCTCCCCCCCGTGTCTCCAAATGTCCCCAAAATCCCCCAAGGTCCCCAAAATCCCGTGGGACCCCAAAATGTCCCCAAAATGTCCCCCCGAGGACCCCCCAAATGTCCCCAAAATGGCCCCGCCCCCCCCGCAGGCCCCGCCCCCTCACCTGCAGTGGGCGTGGCTCGGGGTCCCGCCCCCCCGTGGGGGTCACCGGGGTCACCTCGGGGCTTCCCGACGCCTTCCTGCAGGGGCGGGGAGGGGCGTGGCCTCGTGACCTTTGGCCCCGCCCCCCAAAGCCCCTCCCCCAGCCCCTCCTTGCCTCAGTTTCCCCGCTGTGGGCGTGGCCCAAAGGGGCGGGGCGTGGTTTGGGGTGGGCGTGGTCAGTGTTGAGGGCGTGGCCTGTGTGGTTTAGCTTTAAAGGGGCGTGGCCTTATGGGGTGTGGCCATTTGGGGGCGTGGCCCTAAAGGGGCGGGGCCTTTTGGGGCATAGCCCAATGTGGGCGTGGCCTACTTAGTATTCATCCAGATATGGGCGTGGCCTATTTTGGCTATATCCAAATATGGGCGTGGCCTATTTGGGGCATGTCCAAATATGGGCGTGCCTCCCAAGTGGGCGTGGCCACCGATTGACCTCATTTCAATGGGCGTGGCCTATCCCAGGTGACTCCTCCCCCCGGTGGGTGTGGCTTTCCCCCATACGTGTTCCTTTTCCATGGGCGTGGCCCCTCCCCCTCCCCATGTGGGCGTGGCCTCCCCAGATGGGCGTGGTTCCTAAGTGGGCGTGGCCTCTCCCATATTCCCTTTCAATGGGCAAGATCCCTCCCACGTGACCCTTCCCCCCAGTGGGCGTGGCCCTCCCCAGGTGGGCGTGGCCCCGGTGGGCGTGGCCTTCCCCATATTCCCATTCCATGGCTGTGGCCCCACCCCAAGTGGGCGTGGCCTCCTCACCCCCCATCAATATTTAGCTCCCATTTCCATGGGTGTGGCCCCTCCCACGTGACCCCCCAGATGGGCGTGGCCCCCAGGTGGGCGTGGCCTCCCAATATCTGTTCCCTTTCTCTGGGCGTGTCCTCTCCCACGTGACCCCTCCCCCAGTGGGCGTGGCCTTCCCCATATCTGTTCCCTTACAATGGGCGTGGCCCCTCCCACGTGACCCCTCCCCCCAGGTGGGCGTGGCCCCTCGGTGGGCGTGGCCTCCCAATATCTGTTCCTGTCCCATGGGCGTGGCCCCTCCCACGTGACCTCTCCCCCCCCAGATGGGCGTGGCCCTCAGATGGGCGTGGCCTCCCAATATCTGTTCCCTTTCTCTGGGCGTGTCCTCTCCCACGTGACCCCTCCCCCAGTGGGCGTGGCCTCCCAATATCTGTTCCCATCCCATGGGCTTGTCCTCTCCCACATGACCCCTCCCCCAGTGGGCGTGGCCTTCCCCATATCTGTTCCCTTTCAATGGGCGTGGCCCCTCCCGCGTGACCCCTCCCCCCCAGGTGGGCGTGGCCCCCCGGTGGGCGTGGCCGGCGGGGGGCGGGGCTCACTTGCGGCGGCTCTGGCTCAGGTAGCACACGAGGGCGATGACCACAGCGAAGGCGACCACGGCCCCGACCGGACCCACCTTGGCCCACACCAGCCCGGCTGGGGGAGGGGCAGGGGGTCAGGGAGGGGTGGGGGAGGGGTCCTGCCCCTCCCCCCGCGGTCATGGACCCACCCCGGGGGGGTACGGCCCCTCCCCCACCCCGTGGGAAAGGGAATTCCCACGCTCGCCCCTCCCCCCGCGCTGGGATGGGAAGGGTTAAGGGGGTGGGGGAGGGGTGGGGGTACGGCCCCTCCCCCACCCCGTGGGAATGGGGTGCGGGGAATTCCCACGCTCGCCCCTTCCCCACCTGGAGGGTACAGGTGACCCCAAGGACCCTCCCAGGTATCCCCAAATCCCTCCAGGTGTGCTCATGATGATTCCAGGTGTGTCCCAGGTGTGTGTCCAGATGTCGCCAAGGTGTCCCAAATGCCCCCCAAATCCCCCCAGGTGTGTCCAGGTGTGTCCCAGGTGTGTGTCCAGATGTCCCCAAGGTGTCCCAAATGCCCCCCAAATCCCCCCAGGTGTGCCCAGGTGTGTCCCAGGTGTCCCCAAATGCCCTCAGGTGCATCCCAGGTATGTCCCAGGTCCCCTCAAGTGCTTGCCCAGGTGTGTCCAGGTATCCCCAAATGCCCCCCAGGTGTGCCCAGGTGTCCCCTCACCTGGATGATGGAACCGGAGCTGCGTCCTGGCCACCCCGTGCCCATTCCTGGTGTCCCCAAATGCCCCTCAACCCCCCTCAGGTGTCCCCAAACCCCCCCCAGGTGCCCCCAGGTGTGCCCAAATACCCTCCCAGGTGCCCCCAGGTGTGTCCCCAGGTGCCCCCAGGTGTGTGCTCACCTGGATGGTGGAACCTGAGCTGCGCCCTGGCTGCGCCGTGCCCATTCCTGGTGTCCCCAAATCCCCCCCGGTGTGCCCAAATGCCACCCAAATCCCCCCAGGTGTGTCCCAGGTGTGCCCAGGTGCCCCCAGGTGTGCCCTCACCTGGATGATGGAACCAGAGCTGCGCCCTGGCGGTGCCGTGGCTGCTCCTGGTGTCCCCAAATGCCCCTCAAACCCCCCCAGGTGTCCCCAAAGCCCCCCCAGGTGTGTCCCCAGGTATGTCCCAGGTGTGCCCTCACCTGGATGGTGGAAGCAGAGCTGCGCCCTGGCCACGCCATGGCCATTCCTGGTGTCCCCAAATGCCCCCCAGGTGTGCCCAGGTGTCCCCAAACCCCACCAGGTGCCCCCCAAATGCCCCTCAGCTGTACCCAGGTGTGTCCAGGTGCCTCCAGGTGTGCCCAGGTGCCCTCACCTGGATGATGGAACCTGAGCTGCGCCCTGGCCGCGCCGTGGCCGTTCCTGGCCGCACACAGCACCGCCAGGTATCCCCAACATAACACCCAGGTGTATTCCAGGTATCCCCAAACGCCCCCAACCCCCCCAGGTGTGTCCCCAGGTGCCCCAGGTGTGCCCTCACCTGGATGATGGAAGCGGAGCTGCGCCCTGGCCGCGCCGTGGCCGTTCCTGGTGTCCCCAAATGCCCCTCAAACCCCCCCAGGTGTCCCCAAACGCCCCAGGTGCCCCCGAAATGCCCCTCAGGTGTACCCAGGTGTGTCCAGGTGCCTCCAGGTGTGCCCAGGTGTGCGCTCACCTGGATGATGAAACCTGAGCTGCGCCCTGGCCGCGCCGTGGCCGTTCCTGGCCGCACACAGCACCGCCAGCCGCGGCTCCAGCGTCCCCCGCAGGGTCAGCACTCCCGTGACCACCCCCCCGGGACCCCCGGGACCTCCCCCGGGGACCCCCGGCGCCGTCAGGGCGAAGTCGCGGTGTCCCTCGGCCACGGTGACGTTGAGTGACGGCAGCTCGAAGGCCACGGCGGGCGGGGGCACGGCGGCGGCGGCGCAGACGCAGCGAGCCCCCTCCCCAAACGGGGCGCAGCGAGACTCCGGCAGCAGGATCGGGGGGTCTGGGGGAGAGGAGAGACCCCAAAATCAGAGCTGGGACCCCCAAAAATGGACCCAGGACCCCCAAAAACGGAGGTGGAACCCAGGACCCCGAAAGGGAACCGAGCCCCCTCCCCAAATGGGGCGCAGCGAGACTCTGGGAGCAGGACTGGGGGGTCTGGGGGAGAGGAGAGACCCTGAAAATCAGAGCTGGGACCCCCAAAAAATGACCTGAGACCACCCAGAACTGCCAAACCCTAAAGGAGAATCGAGCCCCCTCCCCAAATGGGGCACAGTGAGACTCCGGGAGCAGGATCGGGGGGTCTGGGGGAGAGGAGAGACCCCAAAATCAGAGCTGGGACCCCTAAAAAGTGATCCGGGACCCCCCAGAAATGTGGGACCCCAAGAAGGAGCCGAGCCCCCTCCCCAAATGGGGCGCAGTGAGACTCCGGGAGCAGGATCGGGGGGTCTGGGGGAGAGAGAGATGTGGGGAGACCCCAAAATCAGAGCTGGGACCCCCAAAAAATGACCTGAGACCCCCCAGAACTGCCAAACCCTAAAGGGGAACCAAGCCCCCTCCCCAAACGGGGCGCAGCGAGACTCCGGGAGCAGGATCGGGGGGTCTGGGGGAGAGGAGAGACCCCAAAATCAGAGCTGGGACCCCCAAAAATTGAGCCAGGACTCCCAAAATGGAGCTGGGACCCCCCAAAAATGGAGGTGGAACCCTGGACTCCTCAGTGCCAGCCGAGCCCCCTCCCCAAATGGGGCACAGCAAGAGTCCAGGAGCAGGACTGGGGGGTCTGGGGGAGAGGAGAGACCCCGAAAATTGAGACAGGACCCCCAAAAAATGACCTGAGACCCCCCAGAAATGTGGGACCCCAAGAAGTAGCCGAGCCCCCTCCCCAAATGGGGCGCAGCGAGACTCCGGGAGGAGGATCGGGGGGTCTGGGGGGAGAGAAGGACATGGGAGACCCCAAAAAATGGAGATGGGAACCCCAAAAACCAACCTAGGACCACTAAAAATGGAGCCGGGACCACTAAAAACTGACCCGAGACTGCGAAAAACAGACCTGGGACCCCCAAAAATCAACTTGGGACCACTAAAAACGGAGCCAGGACCCCCAGAAACAGAGGTGGAACTCTGGACTCCTCAGTGTCACCCGAGCCCCCTCCCCAAATGGGGCGCAGCGAGACTCCGGGAGCAGGATCGGGGGGTCTGGGGGAGAGGAGAGACCCCAAAAATTGAGACAGGACCCCTAAAAATCAACCCAGGACCCCCCAGAAATGTGGGACCCCAAGAGGAAACTCAGAACCCCAAAAAGGAACTGAGCCCCCTCCCCAAATGGGGCGCAGCGAGACTCCGGGAGCAGGATCGGGGAGTCTGGGGGAGAGGAGAGACCCCGAAAATCAGAGCTGGGACCCCCAAAAAATGACCTGAGACCCCCCAGAAACCTGGGACCCCAAAAAGGAGCCGAGCCCCCCCCCCCCAAATGGGGAAGAGCGACATTAGGGCAGCAAGATTGGGGGGTCTGGGGGGAGAGGAACACATGGGAGACCCCCAAATCCCCCTTTTTTCTCCCTAAAATCCCCAATTTTGTCCCATTTTTTTCCCCAAAATCCCCAATTTTTTCCCAAAATCCCCCCTTTTCCCCCCAAACTCACACTCCACTATAACATTAAATGCCAAGCTGCTCTCCCCATTCCTTTCCCTCCCCAAAATCCCCATTTTTTCTCCATTTTTTCCCATCTTTCCCCCATTTTTTCCCCAAAATCCCCAATTTTTCCCGTTTTTTTTTCCATTTTATTCCCATTTTTTCCCATTTTCCCCACTTTTCCCCCCAAACTCACACTCCACGGTGACATTAAATGCCACGCTGCTCTCCCCATTCCTTTTTTCCCATTTTCCCCATTTTTTTCCCCAAAATCTCCTTTTCTTCTCCATTTTTTCACATTTTTTTCCCCAAAATCCCCAATTTTTCCCATTTTTTTCCCATTTTCCCCATTTTTCCCCTTTTTCCCCCCAAACTCACACTCCACTGTAACGTTAAATGCCAGGCTGCTCTCCCCATTCCTTTCCCTCCCCAAAATCCCCATTTTTTCTCCATTTTTTCCCATTTTTCCCCCATTTTTTCCCCAAAATCCCCAATTTTTCCCATTTTTTTCCCATTTTATTCCCATTTTTTTCCCATTTTTCCCCTTTTTCCCCCCAAACTCACACTCCACAGTGACATTAAATGCCACGCTGCTCTCCCCATTCCTTTTTCCCCCATTTTCCCCATTTTTTTTCCCCAAAATTTCCTTTTCTTCTCCATTTTTTCACATTTTTTTTCCCCAAAATCCCCAATTTTTCCCATTTTTCCCCCATTTTTTCCCCAAAATCCCCAATTTTTCCCATTTCTTTCCCATTTTCCCCCCTTTTCCCCCCAAACTCACACTCCACGGTGACGTTGAAGGCCAAGCTGCTCTCCCCGTGCTGATTCTCGGCCCTGCACAGGTACTCCCCCGCGTCCTCAGGTGCGGCCGCCTCCACCTCCAGGGTCACCTGCGGCTCATACACAGCCGTGGCCACCACGCGGCGCCCGCGGGTCACTGTCACGATGGGGGCGGGGTGGCTCCGGGCCCCGCAGGTGAGCACCAGCGGCTCCCCGGCCAGCACCCAGACAGAGCCGTTCAGCACAGGTGGGCGGGGGGCGTCTGTGGGGACAGGTGGGGGACAGGTGTGAGCCTCAGGTGTGACATTAATGGGATTAAAAAGGAAAAAACCCCTAAAAAAATGGACCCAGGTGTGACTCAGGTGAGCACCAGGGGCTCCCCGGCCAGCACCCAGACAGAGCCGTTCAGCACAGGTGGGCGGGGGGCGTCTGTGGGGGGAGACAGGTGTGTCACAGGTGAGCACCAGGGGGGTTTAGAGAGGAAAAAACCCCAAAAAAATGGACCCAGGTGTGACTCAGGTGAGCAGATGGACCTCAAAAAGGGACCCAGGTGTGACTCAGGTGAGCACCAGGGGGTCCTTGGCCAGCACAGGTGGGCGGGGGGCGTCTGTGGGGACAGGTGGGACACTCAGGTGTGACATTCATGGGGTTTAAAGAGGAGAAAACCCAAAAAAAATGGACCCAGGTGTGACTCAGGTGAGCACCAGGGGCTCCCCGGCCAGCACCCAGACAGAGCCGTTCAGCACAGGTGGGCGGGGGGCGTCTGTGGGGACAGGTGGGGGACAGGTGTGAGCCTCAGGTGTGACATTCAGGGGATTAAAAAAGGAAAAAACGCAAAAAAAATGGGCCCAGGTGTGACTCAGGTGAGCACCAGGGGCTCCCCGGCCAGCACCCAGACAGAGCCGTTCAGCACAGGTGGGCGGGGGGCGTCTGTGAGGGGAACAGGTGTGTCACAGGTGAGCACCAGGGGGGTTTAGAGAGAAAAAACCCAAAAAAAATGGACCCAGGTGTGACACAGGTGTGACACTCAAGAGGTTGGAAAAGGGGGAAACCCCAAAAAAAAGAAACAGATGTCACCCAGGTGTGACCCAGGTGTGCCTAGGTGTGACCCAGGTGTGCCCAGGTGTGACCCTGGGGGGCTTAAAGAAAAGGAGACACCAAAAATGGACCCAAGTGTGACACAGGTGTGACAGAGGTGTGACCCAGAGAGGTTTAGAGAGAAGAAAATCCCCAAAAAATGGACCCAGGTGTGTCCCAGGTGTGCCCAGGTGTGACACCCAGATGTGCCCCAGGTGTGACCCTCAGGTGTGACCCAGGGGTCACTGTCACGATGGGGGCAGGGTGGCTCCGGGCCCCGCAGGTGAGCACCAGGGGCTCCCCGGCCAGCACCCAGAGAGAGCCGTTCAGCACAGGTGGGCGGGGGGCGTCTGTGGGGGGGGACAGGTGGGGGACAGGTGTGAGCCTCAGGTGTGACCCAGAGTAGTTTAGAGAGAGAAAACCCAAAAAAAAATGGACCCAGGTGTGACACTCAAGAGGTTGGAAAAGGGGGAAACCCCAAAAAAAAAGAAACAGATGTGACCCAGGTGTGACCCAGGTGTGCCTAGGTGTGCCCCAGGTGTGCCCAGGTGTGACCCTGGGGGGCTTAAAGAAAAGGAGACACCAAAAATGGACCCAAGTGTGACACAGGTGTGACAGAGGTGTGACCCAGAGAGGTTTAGAGAGAAGAAAATCCCCAAAAAATGGACCCAGGTGTGACCCAGGTGTGCCCAGGTGTGACACCCAGATGTGCCCCAGGTGTGACTCAGGTGTGACCCAGGGGTCACCATCACGATGGGGGCGGGGTGGCTCCGGGCCCAACAGGTGAGCACCAGGGGCTCCCCGGCCAGCACCCAGACAGAGCCGTTCAGCACAGGTGGGCGGGGGGCGTCTGTGGGGGGAGACAGGTGTGTCACAGGTGAGCACCAGGGGGGTTTAGAGAGGAAAAAACCCCAAAAAAATGGACCCAGGTGTGACTCAGGTGAGCAGATGGACCTCAAAAGGGACCCAGGTGTGACCCAATTGTGTGGAGGGACCTGAGAAAGGCATCCAGGTGTGCCCAGGTGTGACCCAGAGGAGTTTAGAGACATGAAAACCCCAAAAAAAGGGACATAGGTGTGACTCAGGTGTGACCCAGGTGTGACACAGGTGGGTTTAAAGAAGAGAAAACCCAAAAAAGGGACCCAGGTGTGACTCAGGTGTGCAGATGGACCTCAAAAAGAGACCCAGGTGTGACCCAGGTGAGCACCAGGGGGTCCTTGGCCAGCACAGGTGGGCGAGGGGCGTCTGTGGGGACAGGTGGGACACTCAGGTGTGACATTCATGGGGTTTAAAGAGGAGAAAACCCCAAAAAAATGGACCCAGGTGTGACCCAGGTGAGCACCAGGGGGTCCTTGGCCAGCACAGGTGGGCGAGGGGCGTCTGTGGGGACAGGTGGGACACTCAGGTGTGACATTCATGGGGTTTAAAGAGGAGAAAACCCAAAAAAAATGGACCCAGGTGTGACACAGGTGAGCAGATTGACCTCAAAAAGGGACCCAGGTGTGACCCAGGTGTGTCACTCACAGGCCACGTGCAGCTCCAGGCTCCTGTTGTGGCGGCCGTGGCGATTCTCGGCCACGCAGGTGTAGGTGCCGCTGTCCTGGGGGCTCACCTGGGCCAGGTGCAGGCCCAGCGAGGGCACCCCCGGCTCCTCCCGCAGCACCTGAGCTCCCCGGAACCAGGTGAGCAGCGGGGGGGGGCGGCCCTCGGCAGAACAGCCGAAATCCACCTGAGCTCCCTCCAGGGCCTCGGCTGGGCCTGACACCTCCAGCACCTGCGGTTCGTCTGGAATGGGACAGGTGAGCTCAGGTGAGGCAGGAAACACCAAAAATCCTGCCCAGGTGAGCTCAGGTGAGGCAGGAAACACCAAAAATCCTCACTAAAACATCCCCAGGTGAGCTCAGGTGAGAACAGGTGAGTCCAAAACTTCCCCAAAAACCTCCCCAGGTGAGCGCAGGTGTTTGGGCCAGACACCTCCAGCACCTGGGGCTCGTCTGGAATGGGACAAGTGAGCTCAGGTGAGAACAAGTGAGACAGGAAACCCCAAAAACCTCCCCAGGTGTGCCCAGGTGTGTCCCAGGTGTTTTTCCACACTCGCACTGCACGTCCAGCGCCACTCCGGCGGTGAAGGCCAGGCTGGAGTTGGGCAGGGTCACCTGGCAGCCCACCCTGCGCCCCCCAGGTGTATCCCCAACATCCCCAGGTGTGCCCAGGTGTGTCCCCAATGTCCCCAGGTGTGTCCCCAATGTCCCCAGGTGTGTCCCCAATGTCCCCAGGTGTGTCTCAGGTGTGTCCCCAATGTCCCCAGGTGTGTCCCCAATGTCCCCAGGTGTATCCCAGGTGTTTTTGGGGGCCCAAGACCCAAACTTTTTGGGATAATCCTGATACTGCCCCCCACCCTGTGTCCCCAGGTGTGTCCCTAACATCCCCAGGTGTGCCCAGGTGTGTCCCAGGTGTTTTTCCGCACTCACACTGCACGTCCAGCGCCACTCCGGCGGTGAAGGCCAGGCTGGAGTTGGGCAGGGTCACCTGGCAGCCCACCCTGCGCCCCCCAGGTGTGCCCAGGTGTGTCCCCAACATCCCCAGGTGTGTCCAGGTGTGTCCCCAACATCTCTAGGTGTCTCCAGGTGTGCCCCAATGTCCCTAGGTGTGTCTCAGGTATATCCAGGTGTGCCCAGGTGTGTCCCCAACATCCCCAGGCGTGTCCCCAATGTCCCCAGGCATATCCAGGTGTCCCCAGGTGTGTCCCAGGTGTGTCCCACATATTTTTGGGGGTCCAACACCCCAATTTTTTGGGACGACCCTAACACTGCTCCCCTCCAGGTGTGCCCAGGTGTGTCCCCAATGTCCCCAGGTGTCCCCAGGTGTGCCCAGGTGTGCCCCCAATGTCCCCAGGTGTGTCCCCAATGTCCCCAGGTGTGTCCCAGGTGTTTTTGGGGGCCCAAGACCCAAACTTTTTAGGATAATCCTGATACTGCCCCCCACCCTGTGTCCCCAGGTGTGTCCCTAACATCCCCAGGTGTGCCCAGGTGTGTCCCAGGTGTTTTTCCGCACTCACACTGCACGTCCAGCGCCACTCCGGCGGTGAAGGCCAGGCTGGAGTTGGGCAGGGTCACCTGGCAGCCCACCCTGCGCCCCCCAGGTGTGCCCAGGTGTGTCCCCAACATCCCCAGGTGTGTCCAGGTGTGTCCCCAACATCTCTAGGTGTCTCCAGGTGTGCCCCAATGTCCCTAGGTGTGTCTCAGGTATATCCAGGTGTGCCCAGGTGTGTCCCCAACATCCCCAGGCGTGTCCCCAATGTCCCCAGGCATATCCAGGTGTCCCCAGGTGTGTCCCAGGTGTGTCCCACATATTTTTGGGGGTCCAACACCCCAATTTTTTGGGACGACCCTAACACTGCTCCCCTCCAGGTGTGCCCAGGTGTGTCCCCAATGTCCCCAGGTGTCCCCAGGTGTGCCCAGGTGTGCCCCCAATGTCCCCAGGTGTGTCCCCAATGTCCCCAGGTGTATCCCAGGTGTTTTTGGGGGCCCAAGACCCAAACTTTTTAGGATAATCCTGATACTGCCCCCCACCCTGTGTCCCCAGGTGTGTCCCCAACGTCCCCAGGTGTGCCCAGGTGTGTCCCCAATGTCCCCCAGGTGTGTCCCAGGTGTTTTTCCGCACTCACACTGCACGTCCAGCGCCACTCCGGCGGTGAAGGCCAGGCTGGAGTTGGGCAGGGTCACCTGGCAGCCCACCCTGCGCCCCCCGTCCTCGCGGCGGGGCCGGAAGCGCAGCTTGGCCACCACGGCGCCGGCTCCGGCCGCGTCCTCGCGCGATTCTCGCTCGGAAGCTTCCGGAAGCTCCTCGGCTCCCTCCCAGCGCACGCGGGGTCTCTGCCGAGGGCAAGCGTCCGGCACGCGGCAGCGCAGCTCGGCCACCGCTCCGGCCACCAGCTCCGGGGGCACCTCCAGCAGCGGCTCCTCTGCGGGATTCCAAAAAATATTGGGTTAGGAGAGTGAAATTCCTGAAAAAATGGGTTAGGAGAGTGAAATTCCCCCAAAAAAACTGGGTTAGGAGAGTAAAATTCCCGAAAAAAATGGGGTTAGGAGAGTGAAATTCCCAAAAAAAATGGGTTAGGAGAGTGAAATTCCCAAAAAATGGGGTTAGGAGAGTGAAATTCCCCAAATAATGGGGTCTGGATATCCCAAAAATGGGGTCAGGAAATCCCAAAAATGGGGTCTGGATATCCCAAAAAAGGGGTCAGGAAATCCCAAAAATGGGGTCGGGATATCCCAAAAATCGCGTCCGGCACGCGGCAGCGCAGCTCAGCCACAGCTCCGGGGGCACCTCCAGCAGCAGCTCCTCTGCAGGATCGGGGAGAAATCCCAAAAAAATTGGGTTAGGAGAGTGAAATTCCTGAAAAAAAACGGGGTTTGGAGAGCGAAATTCCCTAAAAAATGGGGTCGGGATATCCCAAAAATGAGGTCAGGAAATCCCAAAAATGGGGTCAGGAAATCCCAAAAATGGGGTCGGGATATCCCAAAAATCGCGTCCGGCACGCGGCAGTGCAGCTCAGCCACAGCTCCGGGGGCACCTCCAGCAGCAGCTCCTCTGCGGGATCGGGGAGAAATCCCAAAAAATTGGGTTAGGAGAGTGAAATTCCCCAAAAAAATGGGGTTAGGAGAGTGAAATTCCCAAAAAATTGGGTTAGGAGAGTGAAATTCCCTAAAAAATGGGGTTTGGAGAGTGAAATTCCCAAAAAATTAGGTTAGGAGAGTAAAATTCCCCCCAAAAAATTGGGTTAGGAGAGTGAAATTCCTGAAAAAATAGGGTTAGGAGAGTGAAATTCCAAAAAAAAACAGGGTTAGGAGAGTGAAATTCCAAAAAAAATTGGGTTAGGAGAGTGAAATTCCCCAAAAAAATGGGGCTTGGAGAGCGAAAATCCCTAAAAAATGGGGTTAAGAGAGTGAAATTCCTGAAAATACGGGGTTTGGAGAGCGAAATTCCCACAAATTTCAAAGAATCTCCCGAAATAAAAAAAAACTCCCAAGAAATGGCCAAAAAATCCCCCAAAATTGCCAAAAAATCCGAAAAAAATTTAAAAAAAAATCCCCAAAAAAATCCCAAAAAATCCCCCAAAATTCTGAAAAATCCCCCCCCAAATGGCCAAAAAATCGCCAAAAAACCAAAAAAATCCCCCAAAAATCCGAAAAAAATCCGAAAAAAATCCGAAAAAAATCGCAAAAAAAAATCCGAAAAAAATCCCAAAAAATCCCAATCCCCCCAAAATTAAAAAGAAACCCCAAAATCGACTCACCGAGCACCTCGAGCGTGGTGTGCTCCGAGAAGCTGTACTGGTTGTAGCCCCCCAGGTCCCCCCCGAACCCCAAATCTCATTCCTAAACACCCGAAAAATCCCCAAAAAACTCCCCAAATCCCCCAAAAAATCTCCCATAAAAATCCTAAAAATAACTTCCCAAAAATTCCCAAAAGAATTTAAAAAGTCCCCCAAAATTACTAACAAACCTCCAAATAATTTTTAAAAATACCCCCAAAAACTCTAAAAAATCCCTCAAAAATCAACAAAATATTTTATTAGACCCCCCCAAAAAAATTTTTTTTAAATCCCCAAATTTTTTTTTAAAATCCCAAGAAACAGGCAAAAAAAAATCCCCAAAAAATCCCCCAAAATTTAAAAAAAAATTTTTAAATATCCCAAAAATCGCCAAAAAATAGCCAAAAAATCCCCAAAAAAATCCCAAATTCTCCCAAAAATTTTTAAAAAAATAAAATAAAATAAAAAAAATAAATCCCAATCCTACTCACCGAGCACCTCGAGCGTGGTGTGCTCCGAGAAGCTGTACTGGTTGTAGCCCCCTAGGTCCCCCCGGAACCCCAAATCTCATTCCTAAACCCTGGAAAATCCCCCCAAAATCTCCCATAAAATTAAAAAAAAAAAAAAAAAAAAAATCCCCCAAAAATCCCAAAAAAATTCCTCAAAAAAATTCCTAAATAAAAAAAAAAAAAATTTAAACCCTCCCCCCAAATCCCTAAAAATTAAAAAACAAAAATTCTTAAAAGATTTCAAAGAAACACCAATAAAATCCTCCCCTCCCCAAAAAAAAATTAAAAATCCCCCAAAATTTCCAAAAAATCCTCCAAAGAAATCCCAAAAAAATCCGAAAAATCTCCCCCAAAAAATCGCCAAAAAATCCGAAAAAATCCCCAAAAAATCCCCAAAAATCCCGAAAAATCAAAAAAAAATCCCCAAAAAATAAAAAAAAAAAAAAAATCCCCAAAAAATCGAAAAAAATCCAAAAAAATCCCCAAGAAAATCCCAATAATAACAATAATAATTTTTAAAAATCGAAATCGACTCACCGAGCACCTCGAGCGTGGTGTGCTCCGAGAAGCTGTACTGGTTGTAGCCCCCCAGGTCCCCCCGGAAGTAGTAACGCCCCCCGAGCTCAGCGCTGAGGGGCGGCCCGAGCTCCAAGGAACAATCTCGAAGTCCTGGATCCCCCACGAGCCTCGCCCGTCCCGCGAAGCTCTCGTGGACAGCCCCGGGCCGCGATCGGGCGACCACCGGAGGGTAATTTTTGGGGTAGGGGCTCCCGAAATACCACAGGCCCTGAACGGAGCTAGGCCGCAACTCCTCGGGGTAACCGAATCGGCACGGGATGGAAACGCAGGAACCGGCCAGCCCCGCCACCGCCGGGGGCATCCACGCGGCCCACGAGGCGCCGAAAATTCCTGGAAAAAACGGGAAAAATAGAGAAAAAAAAAGGATTTGAGGAGATGGGAGTCGGAAAAATTGGGGTTTGGGGTCACTGAGGGGCGCAAAATGGCGGCTGGGGGATCTGTGAGGGGATTTGGGGTCCTCAAGTGGCGTCCGGGTGGCCCGGGAGGTGCCTGAAATTCCTGAGAATGAGGGAAAAATGAGGAATTTGGGGTCTTGATAATTAGAAAATTATTAATTGGGGTCATTAAGGGTCTAAAAATGGGGATTTGGGGGTGTTTAAGGGGATTTTGGGGGTGTTTAAGGGGATTTTGGGGGTGTTTAAGGGGGTTTTGGGGGTGTTTAAGGAAGGGTTTTGGGGGTCTCGGAGCGGCACGGGATGGAAAAGCAGGAGCCCCGGCCAGCCGCGCCACCGCCGGGGGCATCCACGCGGCCCACGAGGCGCCGAAAATTCCTGGAAAAATAGATAAAAAAAGGATTTGAGGAGATGGGAGTCGGAAAAATTGGGGTTAGGGGTCACTGAGGGGCGCAAAATGGCGGCTGGGGGATCTGTGAGGGGATTTGGGGTCCTGAAGCGGCGTCCGGGTGGCCCGGGAGGTGCCTGAAATTCCTGGGAAAATGGGGGAAAAGAAGGGAATTTGGGGTCCTGAGAGTCGGAAAATGAGGCATTGGGGTCATTAAGGGTCTAAAAATGGGGATTTTGGGGTGTTTAAGAGGATTTTGGGGGTGTTTAAGGAAGGGTTTGGGGGGTCTCAGAGCGGCACGGGATGGAAACGCAGGAGCCCCGGCCAGCCCCGCCACCGCCGGGGGCATCCACGCGGCCCACGAGGCGCCGAAAATTCCTGGAAAAAACGGGAAAAATAGAGAAAAAAAAAGGATTTGAGGAGATGGGAGTCGGAAAAATTGGGGTTTGGGGTCACTGAGGGGCGCAAAATGGCGGCTGGGGGATCTGTGAGGGGATTTGGGGTCCTGAAGCGGCGTCCGGGTGGCTCGGGAGGTGCCTGAAATTCCTGAGAATGAGGGGAAAATGAGGAATTTGGGGTCTTGATAATTAGAAAATTATGAATTGGGGTCATTAAGGGTCAAAAAATGGAGAACTTGGGTCCTGAAGGGTCGAAAAATTGGGGTTTGGCGTCACTAAGGGTCGAAAAATGGCGGTTTGGGGGCTGTGTGTGAGGGGATTTAGGGGTTCTCAAGTGACATCCGGGTGGCCTGGGAGGTGCCTGAAATCCCTGAGAATGAGGGGAAAATGGGAATTGGGGAAAATGAGGAATTGGGGTCATTAAGAGTCTAAAAATAGGGATTTGGGGGTGTTTAGGGGTTTTTTGGGGTGTTTAAGGAAGGGTTTTGGGGGTCCCGGAGCGGCATGGGATGGACACGCAGGAGCCCCGGCCAGCCCCGCCACCGCCGGGGGCATCCACGCGGCCCACGAGGCGCCGAAAATTCCTGGAAAAATAGAGAAAAAAAAAGGATTTGAGGAGATGGGAGTCGGAAAAATTGGGGTTTGGGGTCACTGAGGGGCGCAAAATGGCGGCTGGGGGATCTGTGAGGGGATTTGGGGTCCTCAAGTGGCGTCCGGGTGGCCCGGGAGGTGCCTGAAATTCCTGGGAAAATGGGGGAAAAAAAGGGAATTTGGGGTCCTGAGAGTCGGAAAATGAGGAATTGGGGTCATTAAGGGTCTAAAAATGGGGATTTGGGGGTGTTTAAGAGGATTTTGGGGGTGTTTAGGGGGTTTTGGGAGTGTTTAAGGAAGGGTTTGGGGGGTCTCGGAGCGGCACGGGATGGAAACGCAGGAACCGGCCAGCCCCGCCACCGCCGGGGGCATCCACGCGGCCCACGAGGCGCCGAAAATTCCTGGAAAAAACGGGAAAAATAGAGAAAAAAAAAGGATTTGAGGAGATGGGAGTCGGAAAAATTGGGGTTAGGGGTCACTGAGGGGCGCAAAATGGCGGCTGGGGGATCTGTGAGGGGATTTGGGGTCCTGAAGCGGCGTCCGGGTGGCTCGGGAGGTGCCTGAAATTCCTGAGAATGAGGGGAAAATGAGGAATTTGGGGTCTTGATAATTAGAAAATTATGAATTGGGGTCATTAAGGGTCAAAAAATGGAGAACTTGGGTCCTGAAGGGTCGAAAAATTGGGGTTTGGCGTCACTAAGGGTCGAAAAATGGCGGTTTGGGGGCTGTGTGTGAGGGGATTTAGGGGTTCTCAAGTGACATCCGGGTGGCCTGGGAGGTGCCTGAAATCCCTGAGAATGAGGGGAAAATGGGAATTGGGGAAAATGAGGAATTGGGGTCATTAAGAGTCTAAAAATAGGGATTTGGGGGTGTTTAGGGGTTTTTTGGGGTGTTTAAGGAAGGGTTTTGGGGGTCCCGGAGCGGCATGGGATGGACATGCGGGAGCCCCGGCCAGCCCCGCCACCGCCGGGGGCATCCACGCGGCCCACGAGGCGCCGAAAATTCCTGGAAAAAACGGGAAAAATAGAGAAAAAAAAAGGATTTGAGGAGATGGGAGTCGGAAAAATTGGGGTTTGGGGTCACTGAGGGGCGCAAAATGGCGGCTGGGGGATCTGTGAGGGGATTTGGGGTCCTGAAGCGGCGTCCGGGTGGCTCGGGAGGTGCCTGAAATTCCTGAGAATGAGGGGAAAATGAGGAATTTGGGGTCTTGATAATTAGAAAATTATGAATTGGGGTCATTAAGGGTCAAAAAATGGAGAACTTGGGTCCTGAAGGGTCGAAAAATTGGGGTTTGGCGTCACTAAGGGTCGAAAAATGGCGGTTTGGGGGCTGTGTGTGAGGGGATTTAGGGGTTCTCAAGTGACATCCGGGTGGCCTGGGAGGTGCCTGAAATCCCTGAGAATGAGGGGAAAATGGGAATTGGGGAAAATGAGGAATTGGGGTCATTAAGAGTCTAAAAATAGGGATTTGGGGGTGTTTAGGGGTTTTTTGGGGTGTTTAAGGAAGGGTTTTGGGGGTCCCGGAGCGGCATGGGATGGACACGCAGGAGCCCCGGCCAGCCGCGCCACCGCCGGAGGCATCCACGCGGCCCACGAGGCGCCGAAAATTCCTGGAAAAAACGGGAAAAATAGAGAAAAAAAGGATTTGAGGAGATGGGAGTCGGAAAAATTGGGGTTTGGGGTCACTGAGGGGCGCAAAATGGCGGCTGGGGGATCTGTGAGGGGATTTGGGGTCCTGAAGCGGCGTCCGGGTGGCTCGGGAGGTGCCTGAAATTCCTGGGAAAATGGGGGAAAAAAAGGGAATTTGGGGTCCTGAGAATCGGAAAATGAGGCATTTGGGTAATTAAAGTTCGAAAAATGAGGATTTTGGGTCATTAAGGGTTTTAAAAATGGGGATTTGGGGTTATTAAGGGTCGAAAAATGGCGGCTTGAGGGGTCCTGAAGCGGCGTCCGGGTGGCCTGGGAGGTGCCTGAAATTCCTGGGAAAATGGAAAAAAAAATGGGAATTTGGGGTCCTGAGAATCGGAAAATTAGGAATTTGGATCCTTAAGGGTCTAAAAATGGGGATTTGAGGTTGTTTAAGGGTTGAAAATTGGGATTTGGGGTCATTAAGGGTCGAAAAATTGGGGGTTTAGGGTTGTTTAAAGGGATTTAGGGGTCCTGAAGTGGCATCCGGGTGGCCTGGGAGGTGCCTGAAACTCCTGAGAAAAAATGGGGGGAAAAATGGGAATTTTTCCCTGAGAATTAGAATTTTCTAATTCCTGAGAATTAGAAAATGAGGAATTGGGGTCATTAAGGGCCTAAAAATGGAAAATTTGGGTCATTAAGGGTCGAAAAATTGGGGGTTTTGGGGGTGTTTAAAGGCGGTTTAGGGGTCCTGAAGTGGCGTCCGGGTGGCCCAGGAGGTGCCTGAAATTCCTGAGAAAATGGGGAAATAATGGGAATTTGGGAAAATTAGGAATTTGGAGTCATTAAGGATCAAAAAATTGGGGTTTGGGGAATTTTTGGGGGTGTTTAGGGGATTTTAGGGGTCCCGGAGCATCGGCGAATAGCGAATTAGGAGGTTTTAGGGGTCCCAGGAGGATCCAAAAATTCCTGGGAAAATGAGAAAAATGGGAATTTGGGGTCCTGAGAATCGAAAAATGAGGAATTTGGGGTCATTAAGGGTGTAAAAATGAGAATTTTGGGGGTTTTTAGGGGTCCCGAAGCGGCGTCCAGGTGGTCCAGGAGGCTTCAAAAATTCGGAACTTTTTAAGGGAGAATTTGGGGAATTTTAAGGGAAAATTTGGGGGATTTTATGGGGCAATTTGGGAATTTTTAAAGGGAAAAATTGGAGCATTTTAAGGGGGAATTTTGGGGATTTTAGGGGAAAATTCAGAGCAATTTAAGGGAAAATTCGGGAATGTTTTAAGGGGAAAATTGGGGGATTTTAAGGGAAAATTTGGGGTATTTTAAAGGGGAATTTGGGAATGTTTTAAGGGAAAAATTGGGGGATTTTAAGGGGGAATTTGGGAATATTTTAAGAGAAAATTTGGAGCATTTTGAGGGAAAATATGGGGGATTTTAAGGGAAATTTTGGGAATATTTTAAGAAAAAATTCAGAGCAATTTAAGGGAAAATTCGGGAATATTTCAAGAGAAAATTTGGGGCATTTTAAGGGAAATTCGGAGCATTTTAAGGGGGAATTTGGGAATTCCAGTCCCTCCCAGTACAAACCAGTCCCTCCCAGTACAAACCAGTTTCCTTTTCTCCTTAAAACTCCCATTTTCCCCCCAAAACTCCCATTTTTCACCCTAAAATCCCCATTTTTCTCCTCAAAATCTCCATTTTTCATCCCGAAACCACTGTGTTTTTTCCTCCCAGTACAAACCAGTATAAACCAGTCCATTCCCAGTACAAACCAGTCTCCTTTTCTCTCTAAAACTCCCATTTTTCACCCTAAAATCCCCATTTTTTCCCCAAAATCTCCATTTTTCTCCCCAAAACCTCAATTTTTCACCCCAAAACCACTGCCTTTTTTCCTCCCAGTACAAACCAGTCCCTCCCAGTACACACCAGTATAAACCAGTCCATTCCCAGTACAAACCAGTCTCCTTTTCTCTCTAAAACTCCCATTTTCCCCCCTAAAATCCCCATTTTTTCCCCAAAATCTCCATTTTTCACCCCAAAACCGTCGCGTTTTTTTCCTCCCAGTCCCTCCCAGTCCATTCCCAGTCCCTCCCAGTACAAACCAGTATAAACCAGTCCCTCCCAGTATAAAAACTCCCATTCCCCCCCTAAAAATCTCCTTTTTTTCCTTAAAATCCCCATTTTTCACCCCAAAACCGCCGAGTTTTTTCCTCCCAGTCCCTCCCAGTCCAAACCAGTATAAACCAGTACAAACCGGTATAACCCGCTATAAACCAGTATAAACCAGTCTCTCCCAGTCCAAACCAGTATAAACCAGTCCGAACCAGTACAAACCAGTATAACCCAGACCAAACCAGTCTGAACCAGTATAACCCAGTCCCTCCCAGTCCCTCCCAGTATAACCCAGTACAAACCAGTCCAAACCAGTATAAACCAGTCCGTCCCAGTATAACCCAGTCCAAACCAGTCCCTCCCAGTCCGAACCAGTCCAAACCAGTATAAACCAGTACAAACCAGTATAACCCAGTACAAACCAGTACCTGTCGGCAGCAGCAGCAGCAGCAGCAGCAGTGGGGGGAGGGGCGCAGGGCTCATGGCGAGGCTGGGGGGGACACGGCAGTGTCACCGATGTCACCTCAGTGTCCCCAAGTGTCCCCAAGTGTCCCCAATTGCCTCCCAGTGCCACCCCAGTGTCCCCAGTGTCACCCCAGTGTCCCCAAGTGTCCCCAAGTGTCCCCAATTGCCTCCCAGTGCCACCAGTGCCACCCCAGTGTCACCCCAGTGTCCCCAGTGTCACCCCAGTGCCACCCCAGTGTCCCCAGTGTCACCCCAGTGTCCCCGTCCCCCCGCAGTGTCACTGTCCCCATTGTCCCCAATGTCCCCAACTGTCCCCCATTATCCCCCAGTGTCCCCCAGTACCTCCCAGTGTCCCCCAGTGTCACCCCAGTTGTCCCCAACTGTCCCCCAGTGCCCCCCCATTGTCCCCGCCCCCCCGCAGTGTCACTGTCCCCAACTGTCCCCAACTGTCCCAGACTGTCCCAATCTGTCCCAAACTGTCCCAAACTGTCCCCAATTGCCTCCCAGTGCCACCAGTGTCACCCCAATGCCCCCCCATTGTCCCTGCCCCCCCGCAGTGTCACTGTCCCCACTGTCCCCAACTGTCCCCAACTGTCCCCCATCGTCTCCTCATGATCCCCAGTACCTCCCAGTGTCCCCAACTGTCCCCAATGGTCCCACAATGTCCCCCAGTACCTCCTAGTGTCACCCCAGTGTCCCCAACTGTCCCCCAGTACCTCCCAGTGCCCCCCCATTGTCCCCGCCCCCCCGCAGTGTCACTGTCCCCAGTGCCCCCTGCTGTCCCCCATTGTCCCCAACTGTCCCAAACTGTCCCCAGCATCCCCCAGTACCTTCCAGTGCCACCCCAGTGTCCCCAACTGTCCCCCAGAGCCCCCCCATTGTCCCCACCCCCCCGCAGTGTCACTGTCCCAGACTGTCCCCAACTGTCCCCCATTATCCCCCAGTGTTCCCCAGTGTTCCCCAGTACCTCCCAGTGTCCCCAACTGTCCCCCCCATTGTCCCCGCCCCCCCGCAGTGTCACTGTCCCCACTGTCCCCAAACTGTCCCCAACTGTCCCCCATTGTCCCCAATGTCCCCCAGTACCTCCCAGTGTCCCCAACTGTCCCCAGTGTCCCCAACTGTCCCTCAGTGCCCCCCCATTGTCCCCGCCCCCCCGCAGTGTCACTGTCCCCACTGTCCCCAATTGTCCCCAACTGTCCCCAATTGCCTCCCAGTGCCACCAGTGTCACCCCAGTGCCCCCCCAGTGCCCCCGTCCCCCCACAGTGTCACTGTCCCCAACTGTCCCCAATTGTCCCCAACTGTCCCCCATCATCTCCTCATGATCCCCAGTACCTCCCAGTGTCCCCAACTGTCCCCAACGGTCCCCCAGTACCTTCCAGTGTCACCCCAGTGTCCCCAACTGTCCCCCAGAGCCCCCCCATTGTCCCTGCCCCCCCGCAGTGTCACTGTCCCCACTGTCCCCAACTGTCCCAAACTGTCCCCCATCATCTCCTCATGATCCCCAGTACCTCCCAGTGTCCCCAACTGTCCCCCAGTACCTCCCAGTGCCCCCCCAGTGTCCCCAGTTGTCCCCAACTGTCCCCAATTGCCTCCCAGTGCCACCAGTGTCACCCCAGTGCTCCCCCAGTGTCCCCCAGTTGTCCCCAACTGTCCCCCAGTACCTCCCAGTGCCCCCCATTGTCCCCGCCCCCCCGCAGTGTCACTGTCCCCACTGTCCCCAACTGTCCCAAACTGTCCCCAGCGTCCCCCAGTGTCCCCAATGGTCCCCCAGTGTCCCCAGCGTCCCCCAGTACCTTCCAGTGTCCCCAACTGTCCCCCCCAGTGTCCCCGCCCCCCCGCAGTGTCACTGTCCCCAACTGTCCCAAACTGTCCCAGACTGTCCCAATCTGTCCCCAACTGTCCCCCATTGTCCCCAATGGTCCCCCAGTGTCCCCAGCTGTCCCCAGTACCTTCCAGTGTCCCCAACTGTCGCAAATCACGTCCCAGTGTCCCCAACTGTCCCCAAGTGTCCCCCCCTCCCCTGTCCCCATTGTCCCCGCCCCCCCGCAGTGTCACTGTCCCCATTGTCCCCATTGTCCCCGCTCGGTCCCAGGCGGTGCCGGGGGCGGGTGACAACACCCGGCACGAGCCGCCCCTCCCCCACCCCCAGTGCCACCCCCAGCGCCACCAGTGCCACCAGTGTCCCCCCAGTGCCACCAGTGCCACCCCCAGTGTCCCCTAATGTCCCCCCAGTGCCACCCCCAGTGCCACCAGTGTCACCAGTGTCCCCCCAGTGTCCCCCAGTGCCACCCCCAGCGCCACCAGTGTCACCTAATGTCCCCCCAGTGCCACCCCCAGTGCCACCAGTGTCACCAGTGTCCCCCCAGTGTCCCCCAGTGTCACCACAGTGTCCCCCAGTGTCCCCTAATGTCCCCCCAGTGCCACCCCCAGTGCCACCAGTGTCACCAGTGTCCCCCCAGTGTCCCCCAGTGTCCCCTAATGTCCCCCCAGTGCCACCAGTGCCACCAGTGCCACCCCCAGTGTCCCCCAGTGCCACCCACAGCGCCACCAGTGTCACCCCCAGTGTCCCCCAGTGTCACCACAGTGTCACCAGTGTCCCCTAATGTCCCCCCACTGTCCCCCAGTGTCCCCAGTGCCACCCCCAGTGTCCTCTAATGTCCCCCCCAGTGTCACCCAGTGTCCCCCACTGTCACCAGTGTCCCCCCCGGGCCACCCCCAGTGTCCCCAGTGTCCCCAGTGCCACCAGTGTCACCCCAGTGCCACCCTCAGTGTCCCCCCCAGTGCCACCAGTGTCCCCAGTGTCCCCCAGTGCCACCAGTGCCACCCCCAGTGTCCTCTAATGTCCCCCCCAGTGTCACCCCCAGTGTCCCCAGTGCCACCAGTGCCACCCCCAGTGTCCCCCAGTGTCCCACCAGTGCCACCAGTGCCATCCCCAGTGTCCCCCAGTGTCCTCTAATGTCCCCCCCAGGGTCACCAGTGTCCCCCAGTGTCACCCCAGTGTCACCAGTGTCCCCCACCGTGTCCCCACCAGTGCCACCAGTGTCCCCCCAGTGCCACCCCCAGTGTCCCCCCCAGTGTCACCCCAGTGTCACCAGTGCCACCACTAGTGTCACCCCCAGTGTCCCCCAGTGCCACCCCCAGCGCCACCAGTGTCATCTAATGTCCCCTAATGTCCCCCCAGTGCCACCAGTGCCACCAGTGTCACCCCCAGTGTGCCCCAGTGTCACCACAGTGTCACTCCCAGTGTCCCCAGTGTCCCCCCCAGTGTCCCCCCCAGTGTCACCCCAGTGTCCCCAGTGTCCCCCCAGTGCCACCAGTGCCACCCCCAGTGTCCCCAGTGCCACCAGTGCCACCCCCAGTGCCACCAGTGTCACCAGTGTCCCCCCAGTGTCCCCCAGTGCCACCCCCAGCGCCACCAGTGTCCCCTAATGTCCCCTAATGTCCCCCCAGTGCCACCAGTGTCACCAGTGTCCCCCCAGTGCCACCCACAGCGCCACCAGTGTCACCCCCAGTGTCCTCTAATGTCCCCCCCAGTGTCACCCCCGTGTCCCCAGTGCCACCAGTGCCACCCCCAGTGTCCCCCAGTGTCACCACAGTGTCACTCCCAGTGTCCCCAGTGTCCCCCCAGTGCCACCCCCAGCGCCACCAGTGTCACCTAATGTCCCCCCAGTGCCACCCCCAGTGCCACCAGTGTCACCAGTGTCCCCCCAGTGTCCCCCAGTGCCACCCCCAGCGCCACCAGTGTCACCTAATGTCCCCTAATGTCCCCCCAGTGCCACCAGTGCCACCCCCAGTGTGCCCCAGTGTCACCACAGTGTCACCAGTGTCCCCTAATGTCCCCCCCAGTGTCACCAGTGTCACCAGTGTCCCCCCCAGTGTCCCCCCCAGTGTCACCCCCAGTGTCCCCCAGTGCCACCAGTGCCACCCCCAGTGTCCCCCAGTGTCACCAGTGTCCCCTAATGTCCCCCCCAGTGTCACCAGTGTCCCCCCCAGTGTCCCCCCCAGTGCCACCCCCAGTGTCCCCCAGTGTCACCAGTGTCCCCTAATGTCCCCCCCAGTGTCACCAGTGTCCCCCCCAGTGTCCCCCCCAGTGTCACCCCCAGTGTCCCCAGTGCCACCAGTGCCACCCCCAGTGTCCCCCAGTGTCACCACAGTGTCACTCCCAGTGTCCCCAGTGTCCCCCCAGTGCCACCAGTGCCACCAGTGCCATCCCCAGTGTCCCCCAGTGTCCTCTAATGTCCCCCCCAGGGTCACCAGTGTCCCCCAGTGTCACCCCAGTGTCACCAGTGTCCCCCACCGTGTCCCCACCAGTGCCACCAGTGCCACCAGTGTCCCCCCAGTGCCACCCCCAGTGTCCCTCCCAGTGTCCCCAGTGTCACCAGTGTCCCCCCCGGTGTCACCCCCAGTGCCACCAGTGTCACTCCCAGTATCACCAATGTCCCTCCAGTGTCCCCAGTGTCACCCCAGTGCCACCAGTGTCCCCAGTGTCACCAGTGTCCCCCCCGGGCCACCCCCAGTGTCCCTCCCAGTGTCCCCAGTGCCACCAGTGCCACCAGTGCCACCCCCACGCCCGAATTCCGCACGAGCCGAGGTCACCCCACGGCCCCGGGGGTGACAAAGGGACATTTGTGACACCCGCGCGGGGGAGGGGCGGAGGGGATGGGGGGAGGGGCCGAGGTTTGGGGATTTTATTTGGGATTTTATTTGGGATTTTATTTGGGATTTTATTTGGGATTTTGGGATTTTGGGGATTTTTTGGGAGGATTTGAGGGTTTTGTTTTGGGAATTTGGGGATTTTATTTTGGGATTTTATTTGGGATTTTATTTGGGATTTTATTTGGGATTTTGGGGATTTTTTGGGAGGATTTTGGGGGTTTTGTTTTGGCTTTTTGGGGAATTTTATTTTGGGATTTTATTTTGGGATTTTGGGGATTTTTTGGGAGGATTTGGGGGTTTTGTTTTGGCTTTTTTGGGGAATTTTATTTTGGGATTTTTTTTGGGTTTTAATTTGGGATTTTGGGGATTTTTTTGGGGAGGATTTTGGGGGTTTTGTTTGGGGATTTGGGGATTTTATTTTGGTTTTATTTTGGGATTTTGGGTATTTTTTTGGGGAGGATTTTGGGGGTTTTGTTTGGGAATTTGGGGATTTTATTTTGGGATTTTATTTGGGATTTTATTTGGGATTTTGGGGATTTTTTGGGGATTTTTTGGGAGGATTTGGGGGTTTTTTGGGAATTTGGGGATTTTATTTTGGGATTTTATTTTGGGATTTTGGGTATTTTTTGGGGGAGGATTTTGGGGGTTTTGTTTGGGGATTTGGGGATTTTATTTTGGGATTTTATTTGGGTTTTAATTTGGGATTTTGGGGATTTTTTGGGGAGGATTTTGGGGTTTTGTTTTGGGAATTTGGGGATTTTATTTTGGGATTTTATTTTGGGATTTTGGGGATTTTTTTGGGAGGATTTGAGGGTTTTGTTTTGGGAATTTGGGGATTTTATTTTGGGATTTTATTTGGGATTTTATCTGGGATTTTATTTTGGGATTTTGGGGATTTTTTGGGGAGGATTTTGGGGTTTTGTTTTGGGAATTTGGGGATTTTATTTTGGTTTTATTTTGGGATTTTGGGTATTTTTTTGGGGAGGATTTTGGGGGTTTTGTTTGGGAATTTGGGGATTTTATTTTGGGATTTTATTTGGGATTTTATTTGGGATTTTGGGGATTTTTTGGGGATTTTTTGGGAGGATTTGGGGGTTTTGTTTTGGGAATTTGGGGATTTTATTTTGGGATTTTATTTTGGGATTTTGGGTATTTTTTGGGGGAGGATTTTGGGGGTTTTGTTTGGGGATTTGGGGATTTTATTTTGGGATTTTATTTGGGTTTTAATTTGGGATTTTGGGGATTTTTTGGGGAGGATTTTGGGGTTTTGTTTTGGGAATTTGGGGATTTTATTTTGGGATTTTATTTTGGGATTTTATTTTGGGATTTTGGGGATTTTTTTGGGAGGATTTTGGGGGTTTTGTTTTGGCTTTTTTGAGGAATTTTATTTTGGTTTTATTTTGGGATTTTGGGGATTTTTTTGGGAGGATTTTGAGGGTTTTGTTTGGGAATTTGGGGATTTTATTTTGGGGTTTTTTTGGGGATTTTATTTTGGGATTTTGGGGATTTTTTGGGAGGATTTTGGGGGTTTTGTTTGGGAATTTGGGGATTTTATTTTGGGATTTTATTTTGGGATTTTGGGGATTTTTGGGGAGGATTTTGGGGGTTTTGTTTTGGCTTTTTGGGGAATTTTATTTGGGATTTTGGGGATCTTATTTGGGATTTTTGGTCGCAAATTTTGGGGAGGATTTGGGATTTTTGGGGGGAATTTCGGGGAGGGTCGGAGTCCCCGGGAGCTGGGGGGGAGGGTCCCCCGAGTTTTGGGGGATTTTATTTAGGATTTTGGGGAATTTTATTTGGGGATCTTGGGGGTTTTATTTTGGGAATTTGGGGATTTTATTTTGGGATTTTGGGGGTTTTATTCTGAAGTTTTTGGGATTTTATTTGGGATTTTGGGGGTTTTTATTCTGAATTTTTGGAGGTTTTATTTTGGGATTTTGGGGATTTTATTTGGGATTTTATTTGGGATTTTGGCGATTTTATTTTGGGATTTTGGAGATTTTATTTGGGATTTTATTTGGGATTTTGGGGATTTTATTTTGGGATTTTGGGGGTTTTTATTCTGAATTTTTGGAGGTTTTATTTTGGGATTTTGGGGATTTTATTTTGGGATTTTATTTGGGATTTTGGGAATTTTATTTGGGATTTTGGGGATTTTATTTCGGATTTTATTTGGATTTTTGGGGGGTTTGTTTTGGCTTTTTGGGGATTTCATTTGGGATTTTTTTGAATTTTATTTGGGATTTTTGGTCGCAAATTGTGGGGGTTTTATTTGGGTTTTTTGGGATTTTATTTTGGGATTTTGGGGATTTTATTTTGGGATTTTGGGGATTTTATTTTGGGATTTTGGGGGTTTTTATTCTGAATTTTTGGAGGTTTTATTTTGAGATTTTGGAGTTTTGTTTTGGCTTTTTGGGGTTTTATTTAGAATTTTTTTTTTATTTTATTTTGGGATTTTGGGGGTTTTATTCTGAATTTTTGGGGATTTTATTTGGGATTTTGGGGTTTTATTTTGGGATTTTTGGTCCCGGGTTTTGGGGATTTTATTTTGGGTTTGGGGATTTTATTTGGGATTTTTGGGATTTTCTTTTGGGGTTTTGGTCCCGAGTTTTGGGACCAAAAATTTGGGATTTTGGGGGTTTTGTTTTGGGGTTTTGGGGATTTTTTTTGGATTTTTGGTCGCAAATTTCGGGGGTTTTATTTGAGATTTTTGGGATTTTTATTCTGAATTTTTGGAGGTTTTATTTTGGGATTTTGGGGAATTTTATTTTGGGATTTTGGGGAATTTTATTTTGGGGTTTTGGGAATTTTATTTCGAATTTCCCATCCCGGATTTTGGGAGGATTTAGGATTTTTTTGGGGCGAATTTTGGGGAGGATCCCGAATTTTTTGGGGCAAAATCAGAAAGTTATTTTGGGGGGGGTGGGGGAATCCCAAATTTTGGGGAATTCCAGAACTTTTAGGAAATTTCCTTTTTTTGGGGTGTCCCAGGGGGGTCTCAAATTTTGGGGAATTCCAGAATTTTTAGGAAACTTCATTTTTTTGGGGTGTCCTGGGGGGGGTCCCAAAAGTTTTGGGGTCCCAAATTTTGGGAAATTCCAGAATTTTTAGGAAATTTCCTTTTTTTTGAGGGGGGGTTCCAGAAGTTTTGGAGAGTTCCAGAATTTTTAGGAAATTTCCTTTTTTTGGGGGGCGGTCCCAGAGGTTTTGGGGTCCCAAATTTTTGAGAATTCCAGAATTTTTAGGAAATTTCATTTTTTTGGGGTGTCCCGGGGGGGCCTCAAATGTTGGGAAATTCCAGAATTTTTAGGAAATTTCCTTTTTTTTAGGAAGTTCCGGGAGGGTCCCAGAAGTTTTGGGGTCCCGAATTTTGGGAAATTCCAGAATTTCTAGGAAATTTCCCTTTTTTTTGGGGTGTCCCGGGGGGGGGTCTCAAATTTTGGGGAATTCCAGAATTTTCAGGAAATTTCCTTTTTTTTAGGAAGTCCCAGGGCGGTTCCCAGAAGTTTTGGGGTCTCAAATTTTGGGAAATTCCAGAATTTTTAGGAAATTTCCTTTTTTTGGGGAGCGGTCCTAGAAGTTTTGGGGTCCCAAATTTTGGGGAATTCCAGAATTTTTAGGAAACTTCCTTTTTTTTTGGGGGGGGGGGGGGTCCCAGAAGTTTTGGAGAGTTCCAGAATTTTTAGGAAATTTCCTTTTTTTGGGGTCCCAAATTTTGGGGAATTCCAGAATTTTTAGGAAATTTCCTTTTTTTGGGGTCCCAAATTTTGGGAAATTCCAGAATTTTTAGGAAATTTCCTTTTTTTGGGGAGCGGTCCTAGAAGTTTTGGGGTCTCAAATTTTGGGAAATTCCAGAATTTCTAGGAAATTTCCCTTTTTTTTGGGGTGTTCTGGGGGGTCTCAAATTTTGGGGAATTCCAGAATTTTTAGGAAATTTCCTTTTTTTTAGGAAGTCCCAGGGCGGTTCCCAGAAGTTTTGGGGTCCCAAATTTTGGGGAATTCCAGAATTTTTAGGAAATTTCTTTTTTTTGGGGTCCCAAATTTTGGGAAATTTCAGAATTTTTAGGAAATTTCCTTTTTTTGGGGTCCCAAATTTTGGGAAATTCCAGAATTTTTAGGAAATTTCCTTTTTTTGGGGAGCGGTCCTAGAAGTTTTGGGGTCCCAAATTTTGGGGAATTCCAGAATTTTTAGGAAATTTCCTTTTTTTGGGGTCCCAAATTTTGGGAAATTCCAGAATTTTTGGAAATTTCCCTTTTTTTTGGGGTGTCCCGGGGGGGGGGTCTCAAATTTTGGGGAATTCCAGAATTTTCAGGAAATTTCCTTTTTTTTAGGAAGTCCCAGGGCGGTTCCCAGAAGTTTTGGGGTCTCAAATTTTGGGAAATTCCAGAATTTTTAGGAAACTTCATTTTTTTGGGGTGTCCTGGGGGGGTCCCAAGAGTTTTGGGGTCCCAAATGTTGGGAAATTCCAGAATTTTTAGGAAATTTCCTTTTTTTTTGGGGGGGGGGGGTGTCCCCTCGCTCCTGGCAGTGCCACCAAAGCCACAAGAGAACCTTTGTCCCCAACCCCGTGACGTCACCGCCACCCCCGGGGGGGGTCACGACCTCTCGGAGACCCCAAATTTTTTGGGGGGAGGGGTCAGGGGATTTGGGGGGGGGAGGGGTCCCCACTTACCTCTCAGGATGGGGGGGAGGGGTCCCAAAATTCCGGGGTGGGGGGGGGGAGGTCCCAAAAATCTTCAAGGTCCGGAAAATCCTTGGGGAGGGGGGGGGGGTCCCCAAAAATTTGGGGGAGGGGTCCCAAAAATGCTGGGGGGGGGTCCCGAGGGTCTGGGGGGGGTCCCAGATTTGGGGGCCGAGTGTTGGGGGAGGGGAAGGGCTGGGATTTTATAGGGAGGGGGGCGTGGTCACGATGGGGGCGTGGCCAACCTTGACCACGCCCCCCGAAAATCCGAGGGGGGGGCAGAAAATGGCGGGAAACGATTTTTAGGAGCCCCTCCCCCCCAAAATCTGCGACCCTCCCCCCCAAAAAAAATATTTTTGATTCTGAATTTTGGGTCCCGAGTTTTGGGGGATTTGTTTTGAGGTTTTGGGGATTTTATTCTGAATTTTTTTGGGATTTTATTTGCGATTTTTGGGGAATTTATTCTGAATTATTGGGGATTTTATTCTGAATTTTTGGGGATTTTATTTTGGGATTTTGGGGGACTTTATTCTGAATTTTGGGGATTTTATTTGCGATTTTGGGGATTTTATTCTGAATTTTTGGGGATTTTATTCTGAATTTTTGGGAATTTTATTCTGAATTTTTGGGGACTTTATTCTGAATTTTTGGGGATTTTATTCTGAATTTTTGGGGATTTTATTCTGAATTTTTGGGGGTTTTATTTGCGATTATAACCCAAAATATTTTTCCTGTTTTCTTCTTTTTCCCCCCTCTTTTTCTCTCATTTTTTCCCTTTCCCCCCCATTTTTCCTTTTTCCCATTTTCCCCATTTTTCCCCATTTTCCCCATTTTTTCCCCATTCTTTTCCCCACTTTTCCCAAATTTTCCCCCATTTTTCCCCGTTTTTCCTGATTTTTTCCCCATTTTTCCCCATTTTCCCCATTTTTCCCCCATTTTTTCCCATTTTCCCCATTTTTTCCCCATTTCCCCCTATTTTTCCCCATTTTTTCCCCATTTTTCCCCATTTTCCCCATTTTCTCCCTATTTTCCCCCATTTTTCCCCAATTTCCCCATTTTTCCCCAATTTTCCCCCTTTTTTCCTCATTTTCCCCATTTTTTCCCCATTCTTTTCCCCACTTTTCCCAAATTTTCCCCCAATTTTTCCCCGTTTTTCCTGATTTTTCCCCCATTTTTTCCCATTTTCCCCATTTTTCCCTTTCTTTTCCCTATTTTTCTCTCTTTCCCCATTTTTTCCCCATTCTTTTCCCCACTTTTCCCAAATTTTCCCCCATTTTTCCCCATTTTTCCTGATTTTTTCTCAATTTTTTCCCCATTTTCCCCATTTTTCCCATTTTTTCCCCATTTTTCCCCATTTTTCCCATTTTTTCCCCACTTTTCCCCATTTCCCCCCTATTTTTCCCCATTTTTCCCCATTTTCCCCCATTTTCCCCATTTTTCCCCATTTTCCCCATTTTTTCCCCATTCTTTTCTCCATTTTTCCCAAATTTTCCCCCATTTTTCCCCCAATTTTCCCAATTTTCCCCATTTTTCCCCCAATTTTCCCAATTTTCCCCATTTTTCCCCCAATTTTCCCAATTTTTCCCCATTTTCCCCCAAATTTTTCCTAATTTTTTCCCCATTTTTCCCCCATTCCGCCCCGCCCCTCCCATCGAGGGGGCGTGGCCACAGCAAAGGAGGGCGTGACCACAGAGACGGGGGCGTGGCTATGCAAATGAGGCTGCCCGGAAGCGAGGGGCGTGTCCAGGTGCGCAGGCCACGCCCACACCTGGCCGCTCCAAGATGGCGGCGGCGCTGGGAGCGCTGCTGGCGCTGCTCGGTCAGTGGGGGCAATTAACGCGCTAATTAGGGGGGGCCGGGGTAATTAACGGGGGTCCGGGGTAATTAACGCGGTAATTAAGCATGTCCGGGGTAATTAATGGGGGACAGGGGTAATTAAGGGGGTAATTAAAGGGGTCCGGGGCAATTAACGTGGTAATTTGGGGGGGGCGGGGTAATTAACGGGGGTCTGGGGTAATTAACAGGGTAATTAAAGGGGTCCGGGGCAATTAACGTGGTAATTAAGGGGGTCCGGGATAATTAATGGGGGACAGGGGTAATTAAGGGGGTAATTAAAGGGGTCCGGGGCAATTAACGTGGTAATTAGGGGGGGGCGGGGTAATTAATGGGGGACAGGGGTAATTAACGGGGTAATTAAAGGGGTCCGGGGCAATTAACGCGCTAATTAAGCATGTCTGGGGTAATTAACGGGGGTCTGGGGTAATTAACAGGGTAATTAAAGGGGTTCGGGGCAATTAACGCGCTAATTAGGGGGGGCGGGGGTAATTAACGGGGGTCTGGGGTAATTAAGGGGGTAATTAAAGGGGTCCGGGGCAATTAACGTGGTAATTAAGGGGGTCCGGGATAATTAATGGGGGACAGGGGTAATTACGGGGGTAATTAAAGGGGTCCGGGGCAATTAACACGCTAATTAGGGGGGGCGGGGGTAATTAACGGGGGTCTGGGGTAATTAAGGGGGTAATTAAAGGGGTCCGGGGCAATTAACGCGCTAATTAGGGGGGGCGGGGGTAATTAACGGGGGTCTGGGGTAATTAAGGGGGTAATTAAAGGGGTCCGGGGCAATTAAGGGGGGTCCGGGGTAATTAACGCGGTAATTAAGCGTGTCCGGGGTAATTAAGGGGGGACAGGGGTAATTAAGGGGGTAATTAAAGGGGTCCGGGGCAATTAACACGGTAATTAAGCGTGGCCGGGGTAATTAAGGGGGGTCTGGGGTAATTAAGGGGGTAATTAAAGGGGTTCGGGGCAATTAACACGCTAATTAGGGGGGGCGGGGGTAATTAAGGGGGGACAGGGGTAATTAAGGGGGTAATTAAAGGGGTCCGGGGCAATTAACGCGCTAATTAGGGGGGGCGGGGGTAATTAACGGGGGTCTGGGGTAATTAAGGGGGTAATTAAAGGGGTCTGGGGTAATTAAGGGGGGTCTGGGGTAATTAACAAGCTAATTAAGCGTGTCTGGGGTAATTAAGGGGGGACAGGGGTAATTAAGGGGGCAATTAAGGGGGTCCGGGGCAATTAACGCAGTAATTAAGCATGTCCGGGGTAATTAATGGGGGACAGGGGTAATTAAGGGGGTAATTAAAGGGGTCCGGGGCAATTAACGTGGTAATTAGGGGGGCGGGGTAATTAACGGGGGTCTGGGGTAATTAACAGGGTAATTAAAGGGGTCCGGGGCAATTAACGTGGTAATTAAGGGGGTCCGGGATAATTAATGGGGGACAGGGGTAATTAAGGGGGTAATTAAAGGGGTCCGGGGCAATTAACACGCTAATTAGGGGGGGGGCGGGGGTAATTAACGGGGGTCTGGGTAATTAAGGGGGTAATTAAAGGGGTTCGGGGCAATTAAGGGAGTCATTGAGGGGGTCTGGGGTAATTAATGCGGTAATTAAGGAGTTAGGGGTTAATTAGAGGGGCAATTAAGGGGGTCCGGGGTAATTAAGTGAGTCTGGGTTAATTAAGGGGGTAATTAAGTTGGCCTGCGATAATTAAGGGCCTGGGGGTTAATTAGAGGAGTACTTGAGGGGCTGGGGGCAATTAACATGATAATTAAGGGGGTCCAGAATAATTAAGAGGAGCCTGGGGTAATTAAGGGGCTGCGGGTTAATTAGAGGGGTAATTAAGGGGGGGTCCAGGGTAATTAAGGGGATCTGGGGTAATTAGAGGGGTAATTAAGGGGCTGGGGCAATTAATGTGGTAATTAACCGGGTCTGGGGTAATTAAGCAGGTCTGGGGTAATTAAGGGGGTGGGGGTTAATTAATGGGGTAATTAAGGGGGTCCATGGTAATTAAGAGGCGTCTGGGGTAATTAAGAATCTTGGGAGGTAATTAGGGTGTAATTAAGGCTTGGGGGTAATTAGGGGAGGGGGGAGTAACTAAATGGGTAATTAAGAGCCCGGGGTAATTAAGGAGTGTCGTTAATTAAAAATTGGGTTAATTAAGCATGGGGGGCTCTCCTGGGGACATTGGGGGGGACAGTGACAGGTGAGAGTGACAGGTGAGTGACAGGTGAGTGACAGGTGAGTGACAGGTGAGAGTGACAGGTGAGTGACAGGTGAGTGACAGGTGAGAGTGACAGGTGAGTGACAGGTGAGAGTGACAGGTGAGTGACAGGTGAGTGACAGGTGAGTGACAGGTGAGAGTGACAGGTGAGTGACAGGTGAGTGACAGGTGAGAGTGACAGGTGAGTGACAGGTGAGAGTGACAGGTGAGTGACAGGTGAGAGTGACAGGTGAGTGACAGGTGAGAGTGACAGGTGAGTGACAGGTGAGTGACAGGTGAGAGTGACAGGTGAGTGACAGGTGAGTGACAGGTGAGAGTGACAGGTGAGTGACAGGTGAGTGACAGGTGAGAGTGACAGGTGAGTGACAGGTGAGTGACAGGTGAGAGTGACAGGTGAGTGACAGGTGAGTGTGACAGGTGAGTGTGACAGGTGAGAGTGACAGGTGAGAGTGACAGGTGAGTGTGAGTGACACACCTGTGACCTCACCTGTGACCTCACCTGTGACCTCACCTGTGACCTCACCTGTGACAGACTTATGACCTCACCTGTGACATACCTCTGACACACCTGTGACACACCTATGACATACCTTTGAGCTCACCTTTGACACACCTGTGACCTCACTTGTGACACACCTGTGACACACCTGTGACATAACTGGGACCTCACCTGTGACACACCTGTGACACACCTGTGACCTCACCTGTGACCTCACCTGTGACACACCTGTGACCTCGCCTGTGACACACCTGTGACATACCTGTGACATACCTGTGATGTCACCTGTGACACACCTGTGACCTCACCTGTGACACACCTGTGACATACCTGTGACATACCTGTGATGTCACCTGTGACATACCTGTGACCTCACCTGTGACACACCTGTGACATACCTGTGACATACCTGTGATGTCACCTGTGACATACCTGTGACCTCACCTGTGACCTCACCTGTGACATATCTGTGACACACCTGTGACACACCTGTGACATAACTGGGACATCACCTGTGACACACCTGTGACACACCTGTGACCTCACCTGTGACATACCTCTGACACACCTGTGACACACCTATGACATACCTTTGAGCTCACCTTTGACACACCTGTGACCTCACTTGTGACACACCTGTGACACACCTGTGACACACCTGTGACATACCTGTGACATAACTGGGACCTCACCTGTGACACACCTGTGACACACCTGTGACATCACCTGTGACACACCTGTGACATACCTGTGACATAACTGGGACCTCACCTGTGACACACCTGTGACACACCTGTGACATAACTGGGACCTCACCTGTGACACACCTGTGACACACCTGTGACACACCTGTGACCTCACCTGTGACACACCTGTGACATACCTGTGACATACCTGTGATGTCACCTGTGACACACCTGTGACATCACCTGTGACACACCTGTGACACACCTGGGGCCCCACCTGGGACCTCACCTGTGACCTCACCTGTGACACACCTGTGACCTCACCTGTGACCTCACCTGTGACCTCACCTGTGACATTCCCGTGACCTCACCTGGGACCTCACCTGTGACACACCTGTGACATACCTTTGAGCTCACCTTTGACACACTTGTGACCTCACCTGTGACAGACTTATGACCTCACCTGTGACATACCTGTCCCCACAGGTGCCATGCAGGTGTCCATCCTGCAGGTGACAGTCCTAGGTGACAAGTGGGTGACAGTCACAGGTGACAGTGACACACCTGTGACCTCACCTATGACCTCACCTGTCCCCACAGGTGTCCTGCAGGTGTCCCTGCTGCAGGTGACAGTCACAGGTGACAATGGGTGACACACCTGTCCCCACAGGTGCCCTGCAGGTGTCCCCCATGCAGGTGACCCCCCTAGGTGACACTGAGTGACACACCTGTGACCTCACCTGTGACCTCACCTGTGACCTCACCTGTCCCTGCAGGTGCTGTGCAGGTGTCCCCGCTGCAGGTGACAGTCATAGGTGACATTGAATGATACACCTGTGACGCACCTGTGACCTCACCTGTGACATACCTCTGACACACCTGTGACACACCTATGACATACCTTTGAGCTCACCTTTGACACACCTGTGACCTCACTTGTGACACACCTGTGACCTCACCTGTGACACACCTGTGACATACCTGTGACATACCTGTGATGTCACCTGTGACATACCTGTGACCTCACCTGTGACCTCACCTGTGACATATCTGTGACACACCTGTGACACACCTGTGACCTCACCTGGGACCTCACCTGGGACACACCTGTGACACACCTGTGACCTCACCTGTGACACACCTGTGACACACCTGTGACCTCACCTGTGACATACCTGTGAGCTCACCTGTGACACACCTGTGACACACCTGTGACCTCACCTGTGACCTCACCTGTGACAGACTTATGACCTCACCTGTGACACACCTGTCCCCACAGGTGCCCTGCAGGTGTCCCCCCTGCAGGTGACCATCCTCGGTGACAATGGGTGACAGTGACACATGACAATTGAGTGACCTCACCTGTAACACACCTGTGACCTCACCTGTGACCTCACCTGTCCCTGCAGGTGCAGTGCAGGTGTCCCCGCTGCAGGTGACAGTCACAGGTGACACTGAGTGACAGTCACAGGTGTCCTTCTGACCTCACCTGTCCCCACAGGTGCCACACAGGTGTCCCCCCTGCAGGTGACAGTCACAGGTGACAGTCACAGGTGTCCCCCCTGACCTCACCTGTCCCCACAGGTGCCGCACAGGTGTCCCCGCTGCAGGTGACAGTCCCCGACCCCCACACGGTGGCGCTGCTCTTCCAGCCGGTGCTGCTGCGCTGTCGCTTCCAGGTGAGCACACCTGGGCCGCCGCCCATCGTCACCTGGAAGTACAAATCCTTCTGCCCCGGCGAGGGCCGCGCCTCACCTGGCGACACCTGGGACTCACCTGGCGACGCCGCCGGCGCCTGCCCCGACTCGGCCCGCACCGTCAGGATCGTGGCCACCAAGCAGGGAGACACGGTGACCGTCGGGGACTTCTACCGGGGACGGGCGGTGACCATCCAGGGAGGTGAGGGCACACCTGGGCACACCTGGGGACACCTGGGGACACCTGGGCACACCTGGGGACATCTGGGACACACCTGGGGACACACCTGGCACACCTGGGGGACACGGTCACCGTCAGGGACTTCTTCCGGGGACGGGCGGTGACCATCCAGGGAGGTGAGGGCACACCTGGCCACACCTGGGCACACCTGAGCACACCTGGGCACACCTGGGGACACACCTGGGGGACACGGTGACCGTCGGGGACTTCTACCGGGGACGGGCGGTGACCATCCGGGGAGGTGAGGGCACACCTGGGCACACCTGGGTACACCTGTGACACACCTGTGACAGATCTTGGCACACCTGGGCACATCTGGGTACACCTGGGGACACCTGGGACACACCTGGGTATAGCTGGGCACACCTGGGGGACACGGTCACTGTCGGGGACTTCTACCAGGGACGGGCGGTGACCATCCAGGGAGGTGAGGGCACACCTGGGCACACCTGGGGACACCTGGGCACACCTGGGGACACACCTGGGGGACACAGTGACCGTCGGGGACTTCTACCGGGGACGGGCGGTGACCATCCAGGGAGGTGAGGGCACACCTGGGCACACCTGGGGACACCTGGGCACACCTGGGGACACACCTGGGGGACACAGTGACCGTCGGGGACTTCTACCGGGGACGGGCGGTGACCATCCAGGGAGGTGAGGGCACACCTGGGGACACCTGGGTATAGCTGGGCACACCTGGGACACACCTGGGCACACCTGGGGACACACCTGGCACACCTGGGGGACACGGTGACCGTCGGGGACTTCTACCGGGGACGGGCGGTGACTATCCGGGGAGGTGAGGGCACACCTGGGCACACCTGGGCACACCTGGGGACACACCTGGGGACATCTGGGGACATCTGGGACACACCTGGGGACACACCTGGCACACCTGGGGGACACGGTCACCGTCAGGGACTTCTTCCGGGGACGGGCGGTGACCATCCAGGGAGGTGAGGGCACACCTGGGCACACCTGGGGATACCTGGGATACACCTGGATTGAGGGAACACACCTAGGGGTTTTTCACCTATCCCATACCTGTCTTACCTGTCCCACCTGTCTCTCACCTGTCCCACCTGTCTCTCACCTGTCCCACCTGTCCCTCACCTGTCTCACCTCTCCCTCACCTGTCTCTCACTTGTCTCACTTGTCTCACCTGTTCCACACCTCTCTCACCTGCCTCACCTCTCTCACCTGCCTCACCTGTCCCACTTGCCCATCATCTGTCTCACCTATCTTACCTGTCCCAATCTCATCTGGTGTGTCCCACCTGTCTCACCTGTCCAACTTCTCTCACCTCTCCCTCACCTGTCTCTCACTTGTCCCACCTCTCTCACCTGTCTCCCCTGTCTCACTTGTCCCACCTGTCCCTCACCTGTCCCACCTGTCCCTCACCTGTCTCACTTGTCTCACCTCTCCCTCACCTGTCTCACTTGTCTCACCTGTCCCACTTGTCCCTCACCTGTCTTACCTGTCCCATCTCACCTGTCCCTCACCTGTCCCACCTGTCCCACCTGTCCCACCTGTCTCACCTGTCTCCATCTCTCCTGTCTCACTTGTCTCCATCTCACCTGTCCCACCTGTCTCACCTGTCCATCTCACCTGTCCCCCCTGTCCCTCACCTGTCTCACCTGTCCCTCACCTGTCTCACCTGTCCCTCACCTGTCTCACCTGGGCAGGTGCGGAGCTCAGCCTGGGCCCCGCGGCCTGGGGGGACAGTGGATTCTACATCTGCACTGTCACCTCCACCAGCGACCTGCAGGGCAACAACGAGGGCGTGGCCGAACTGGTGGTACTGGGTGAGACTGGGAGGGACTGGGATGGACTGGGAATGAACTGGGAGGGACTGGGAGGGACTGGGAATTAACTGGGAGGGAGTGGGAATTAATTGGAATGGACTGAGAATGGATTGGGAGGGACTGGGATGGACTGGGAGGGGATTAGGGGGGACTGGGATGGACTGGGAGGAACTGGGAGGGACTGGGATGGACTGGGAATGGATTGGGAGGGACTGGGATGGACTGGGAGGGGATTAGGGGGGACTGGGATATACTGGGAGGAACTGGGGAGGAACTGGGAGGGACTGGGATGGACTGGGAATTAATTGGGAGGGACTGGGATTGAACTGGGAGGAACTGGGAGGGAAAAATGCAATGGTTTTGGGGTGAAAAATTGGGATTTTAGGGCTGAAAATGGGACT
>JAWUZG010001091.1:0-51316 GCA_036785705.1 Acanthornis magna
TTTTGGGGAATTTTTGGGGGAATTATTTTTTAATTTTATGAATTTTTGTTTGAATTTTTGGGGTAATTTTTGAGGGAATTTTGGGAAATTTTGGGAATTTTTGGGGTTTTTTGTTATTTGGGGAAGAATTTTGGGAAATTTTGGAGGGATTTTGGGGAATTTTTGGGGAATTTTTGGGCAATTTTTTGGGAATCTTTTTTTAACTTGGTGCAATTCGGGAGGAATCTTTTGGGAATTTGGGGGGAATTTTTTTTTATTTTCTGGAATTTTGGGGATTTTTGGGGAATTTTTTGGGGGATTTTTTGGGGGAATTTTCAGGGAATTTTTGGGGAATTCTTTTTTTAATCTTGTGAATTTTTGGGGGAATTTTGGGGGAATTTTGGGGGGATTTTTGGGGGATTTTGCAAATTTGGGGGGATTTGGGGGGAATTTTGGAAAATTTTTAGCAATTTTTTTGGGGGAATTTTGGGGATTTTGGGAGGGATTTTTTTTTTTTAAATTTTGGGGAATTTTTGGTGAATTTTGGGGAATTTTGGGGCACTTTTGGGGGAAATTTTGGGGAATTTTGGGGGGAATTTTTAGGGAATTTTTGGAAATTTTTGGGAATTTTTGGGGCAATTTTTTGTGAATTTTGGGGCAATTTTTGGGTAATTTTGGATAATTTGGGGTGATTTTGGGGATTTTGGGTGACTCACAGCAGGGTCAGGCCTGGTGTGTTCCGGAAGCTTCCCTCGCTCAGGGAATTTTGGGGAATTTTGGGGATTTTTAAAAAAATTTTTGGGGAATTTTTTGGGAATTATTGGGGGAATTTTTTTTTAAATTTTGTGAATTTTTCGGGGACTTTTGGTAGAATTTTTTGGAGAATTTTTGGGGAATTTTTGGGGAATTTTGGGGGAATTTCAGGGAATTTTTGGGGGAATTTTGGGAATTTTTGGGGGAATTTATTTTTAATTTGGGGAAATTTGGGGAATTTGGGAATTTTTTTGAGAATTTGGGGAGGATTTTTTGTGGGAGTTTTGGGAATTTTTGGAATTTTTTGGAATTTTGGGGGATTTTGGCATATTTTTGGGAATTTTTGGGGGAATTTTTTGGGAATTATTGGGGGAATTTTTTTTTGAAATTGTGGGAATTTTTTAGGGAATTTTTTGGGGAATTTTGGGGATTTTTGGAGGTTTTTTTTTAATTTTGGGAATTTTGGGGGGAATTTTTAGGGAATTTTTGGAAATTTTGGGGGAATTTTTTGGGAATTATTGGGGAATTTTTTTTTTCATTTCTGGGAATTTTTTGGGAATTTTTAGAGAATTTTTGGGAATTTTTGGGGAACTTTTGGGGAATTTTTGGAGGAATTTTCGGGAGATTTTTTTGGGGGAATTTTTGGAATTTTGGAGATTTTTTGGGTGGAATTTTGGGCTCATTTTTTTGAATTTTGGGGGAATTTTGGCATATTTTGGGAATTTTTAGGGAATTTTGGGGATTTTTTGGAGAATTTTTTTTTTAATTTTGGGGAATTTTAGGGGGAATTTTTAGGGAATTTTTGGAAATTTTTGGGGAATTTTGGGGCAGTTTTGGGGGAAATTTTGGGAAATTTTTGGGATAATTTTGGGGTGATTTTGGGATAATTTTGGGGCAATTTTTGGGGTGATTTTGGGGATTTTGGGTCACTCACAGCAGGGTCAGGCCTGGCGTGTTCCGGAAGCTTCCCTCGCTCAGAGCCTCAATGTCCCAACCAATCAGAGAGCTGAAAATTGGGAAAAATCAGAGAGAATTGGGAAAATTGGAAAAATTGGGAAATTTGGGGAAATTTGGGGAAATTTGGGGGAAAATTTGGGAAAAAATTTGGGGAAATTTGGGGAAAAATTCAGGGAAAAATTGGGAAAATTCAGGTAAAAATTTAGGGCAAATTGGAGAAATTTGGGAAAATTTGGGGAAAATTTCCAGGAAATTCGTGAAAAAATTTGGGAAAATTCACAGAAAATTTGGAGAAAATTTCGGGAAAATTCAGGGAAAATTCAGGGAAACTTGGGGGGAAAATTTGGGGAAATTTGGGGGAAAATTGGGGAAAAAATTCAGGGAAAATTTTGGGAAAATTCGGGGAAAAATTTGGGGAAAATTGGGAAAAATTGGGGAAAATTGAGAAATTTGGGGAAAATTGGGGAAACTCAGGAAAAATTAGGAAACAATAGGAAAAATTAGAAACAAATGGGAACAAATGGGGAGAAATTAGAGAAAATTGGGAAAATTTGGGAAAAAATTGGGGAAAATTGGGGAAAAATTTGGGGAAACTCAGGAAATAACTCAAGAAAATTCAGGGAAAAATTCAGAGGAAATCGGGAAACAAATGGCGAGAAAATGGGGAAAATTTGGGAAAATTGGGAAAAATTGGGAACAAATTTGGGAAAATTCAGGGAAAAATTTGGAAAAAATTGGGAAAAATTCGGGGAGAGTTGGGAAATACTAGGAAATTTGGGGAAATTTGGGAAAAGTTGGGAAAAATTGGGAAATATTGGGGAAAATTGGAAAAAATTCAGAGGAAAATTGGAAAATTTTGAAACAAATGGAAACAAATGAGGAGAAATTGGGGAAAATTTGGGGAAAATTGGGGAAAATTGGGACAGAGTGGGACAGACTGGGACAGACTGGGACAGACTGGGATCAAACTGGGACAGACTGGGAACAAACTGGTACAGACTGGGACAGACTGGGATCAAACTGGGACAGACTGGGACAGACTGGGACAGACTGGGATCAAACTGGGATCAAACTGGGACAGACTGGGACAGACTGGGATCAAACTGGGATCGAACTGGGACAGACTGGGACAGACTGGGATCAAACTGGGATCATTTCCCGCCAAATCGCGCGGGGGGCGTGGCTTAGAGCGATGACATCACCGGGGTGGGTTAAAGCGATGATGTCATTGTGGGCGGGGCTTACATTATGACGTCACTGTGGGCGGGGCCGGGGCCTGGGAGGAACCATTGGGGGTCCCGGGGGGGGCGGGAGGTCCCAAATTGGGGTCCAAGGGGGCCCAGGGGGCAATTTTGGGGGTCCCAAAATGGGGAGGGGTCCCAAAATTGGGGGAATTTTGGGGGTCCTAAATTGGGGTCTCGGTGGGGTTTGGGGGTCCCAAATTGGGGAGGGGTCCCAAAAATTAGGGGGGGTTGGGGGGGTCCAAAATTGGGGTCAAAGGAGAGTCCCGGGTGGAGTTTGGGGGTTCCCAAATTGGGGAGGGGTCCCTAAATTGGGGAGGGGTCAAAGGAGTGTCCTGGAGAGGAATTTGGGGAAAATTTGGGGGTCCCGAGGGTGTTTGGGGGTCCTAAATTGGGGAGGGGTCCCAAAAATTTGGGGTCAAAGGAGAGTCCAGGGGGGAAATTTTGGAGGGTCCCAAATTGGGGAGGGGTCCCGGGGGCAAATTTTGGGGGTCCCGGAGAAGTTTGGGGGTCCCGAAAATGGGGAGGGGTCTCTAAATCGGGGAGGGGTCAAAGGAGGGTCCTGGAGAGGAATTTGGGGAAAATTTGGGGGTCCCGAGTGGGTTTGGGGGTCCTAAATTGGGGAGGGGTCCAAAAATTTGGGGTCAAAGGGGAGTCCCGGGGGAATTTTGGGGGTCCCAAATTGGGAAGGGGTCCGGGGGGGATTTGGGTAAAATTTTGGGGGTCACGGGTTGGTTTGGGGGTCCCAAAAAAGGGGAGGGGTCCCAAAAATTAGGAGGAATTTTGGGGGCTCCAAGTTGGGGAGGGGTCCCGAAAATGGGGAGGGGTCAAAGGAGAGTCCTGGGGAGGAATTTGGGGAAATTTTGGGGGTCCCGGGTGGGTTTGGGGGTCCCAAATTTTGGGGAGGGGTCCCAAAATTGGGGAGGGGTCCCAAAATTTGTGGTCACAGGGGAGTCCCGAGGGGGAATTTTTGGGAGGTCCCAAATTGGGGAGGGGTCCCAAAATTGAGGGGGGAGTTGGGGGTCCCAAATTGGGGTCAAAGGGGGTCCAGGGGGTTCTAAAAATGGGGAGGGGTCCCAAAATTGGGGAGGGGTCAATGGAGAGCCCTGGGGAGGAATTTGGGGACATTTTGGGGGGTCCCGAGTGGAGTTTGGGGTCCTAAATTGGGGAGGGGTCCCAAAAATTTGGGGTCAAAGGGGAGGCCAGGGAGAAATTTTGGGGGGGTCCCAAATTGGGGAGGGGTCCCTAAATTGGGGAGGGGTCCTGGGTGGGATTTGGGTAAATTTTGGGGGTCCCGGGTGGGTTTGGGGGTCCCAGTCCCGGGGGGGATTTGGGGAAAATTTGGGGGGTCCTGGGTGGGGTTTGGGGGTCCTAAATTGGGGAGGGGTCCCAAAAACTGGGGGGAATTTTGGGGGTCCTAAATTGGGGTCAAAGGGAGATTTGGAGGGAATTTGGGGAGGGTCCCAGAAATGGGGAGGGGTCCCAAAATTGGGGTAACCAGGGGGTCCCGGGAGGGAATTTTTGGGGGATTTTGGGGAGTCCCAAACTGGGGAGGGGTCTCTAAATTGGGGAGGGGTCCCGGGGGATTTGGGTAAATTCTGGGGGGTCCCGAGTGGAGTTTGGGGTCCTAAATTGGGGGAGGGGTCCCAAATTTGGGGTCAAAGGGGAGGCCAGGGGGGAAATTTTGGGGGGTCCCAAAATGGGGAGGGGTCCCTAAATTGGGGAGGGGTCCCAAAAATTGGGGAGAGGTCCCAAAATTGGGGTCAAAGGAGAGTCCCGGGGGGGAATTTTGGGGGGGATTTTGGGGGGGTCCCAAATTGGGGAAGGGTCCCAAATTTGGGGAGGGGTCAAAGCGGGGTCCTGGGGAGGAATTTGGGGAAATTTTGGGGGTCCCGAGGGGATTTGCGGGTCTCGAAAATGGAGAGGGGTCCCAAATTTGGGGAGGGGTCCCGCGGGGTTTTGGGTAAATTTTGGGGGGTCCTGGGGAGGGTTTGGGGGTCCCAAAAATGGGGAGGGGTCCCAAATTCGGGGAGGGGTCAAATGAGGGTCCCGAAGGTATTTTTTGGGAGACTTTGGGGGGTCCCGAAAAAGGGGAGGGGTCCCTAAATTGGGGAGGGGTTTGGGGATCCTAAATTGGGGTCCCGGGGAGAGTTTGGGGATCCCGAAAATGGGGAGGGGTCTCTAAATTGGGGAGGGGTCCCCGGTGGGATTTGGGGCAATTTTGGGGGTCCCGGATGGGTTTGGGGGTCCCAAATTGGGGAGGGGTCCCAAATTTGGGGTAACCTGGGGGTCCCGGGGTGGAATTTTTGGGAATTTTGGGGGGTCCCAAATTGGGGAGGGGTCCCTAAATTGGGGAGGGGTCCCGGGGGCGAATTTTGGGGGTCCCAAATTGGGGTCAAAGGGGGATTTGGAGGGAATTTGGGGAGGGGGTCCCAAAAAAGGGGAGGGGTCCCAAATTTGGGGTCACAGGGGAGTCCCGGGGGGGAATTTTGGGAGGTCCCAAATTGGGGAGGGGTCCCAAAAATGGGGAGGGGACAATGGAGGGTCCTGGGGAGAAATTTGGGGAAAATTTGGGGGTCCCGAGTGGGTTTGGGGGTCCTAAAAATGGGGAGGGGTCCCAAAAACTGGGGGGAATTTTGGGGGTCCCAAATTGGGGTCAAAGGGAGATTTGGAGGGAATTTGGGGAGGGTCCCAGAAATGGGGAGGGGTCCCAAAATTGGGGAGGGGTCCCGAGGGGGATTTGGGGCAATTTTGGGGGTCCCGAGTGGAGTTTGGGGTCCTAAATTGGGGGAGGGGTCCCAAATTTGGGGTCAAAGGGGAGGCCAGGGGGGAAATTTTGGAGGGTCCCAAATTTTGGGGAGGGATCCCTAAACTGGGGAGGAGTCCCGGGGGGGATTTGGGTAAATTTTGGGGGTCCCGGGTGAGGTTTGGGGGTCCCAAATTGGGGAGGGGTCCCAAAAATGGGGTAACCGGGGGGTCCCGGGGGGGAATTTTTGGAGAATTTTGGGGGGTCCCAAATTGGGGAGGGGTCCCTAAATTGGGGAGGGGTCAAAGTAGGGTCCCAGGAGAAATCTGGGGAAATTTTGGGGGTCCCGAGTGTATTTGGGGGTCCTAAAATGGGGAGGGGTCCCAAAAATGGGGAGAGGTTTGGGGGTCCCAAATTGGGGTCAAATTGGGGTTCCGAGCGGGAATTTTGGGGGGTTCCAAAAATGGGGAGGGGTCCCAAAATTTGGGGGGGGTTCGGGGGGTCCCAAATTGGGGTCAAAGGGGGGCCCAGGGGGGTTGGGGGTCCCAAATTGGGGAGGGGTCCCAAAAATGGGGAGGAATTTTGGGGGTCCTAAATTGGGGTCAAAGGGGGCCCGGGGGGGTTCTAAAAATGGGGAGGGGTCCCAAATTTGGGGAGGGGTCCCGGGTGGGAATTGTGGGGGAATCTGGGGGTCCCGGGTGGGTTTGGGGGTCCTAAATTGGGGAGGGGTCCCAAATTTGGGGTCAAAGGGGAGGCCAGGGGAGAAATTTTGGAGGGGCCCAAATTGGGGAGGGGTCCCAAAAATTGGGGAGAGGTCCCAAAATTGGGGTCAAAGGAGAGTCCCAGGGGGGAATTTTGGGGGGGATTTTGGGGGGTCCCAAATTGGGGAAGGGTCCCAAATTTGGGGAGGGGTCAAAGCGGGGTCCTGGGGAGGAATTTGGGGAAATTTTGGGGGTCCCGAGGGGATTTGCGGGTCTCGAAAATGGAGAGGGGTCCCAAATTTGGGGAGGGGTCCCGCGGGGTTTTGGGTAAATTTTGGGGGGTCCTGGGGAGGGTTTGGGGGTCCCAAAAATGGGGAGGGGTCCCAAATTCGGGGAGGGGTCAAAGGGGGTCCTGGGGAGGAATTTGGGGAAATTTTGGGGGTCCCGGCTGGGTTTGGGGGTCCCAAATTGGGGAGGGGTCCCAAAAATGGGGGGAATTTTGGAGGACCTAAATTGGGGTCAAAGGGGGGTCCCGGGGGGGAATTTTGGGGGGTCCCAAATTGGGGAGGGGTCCCTAAATCGGGGAGGGGTCCCGGGGGGATTTGGGTAAATTTTGGGGGTCCCGAGTGGGGTTTGGGGGTCCCAAAAATGGGGAGGGGTCCCAAAATTGGGGTAACAGGGGAGTCCCGGGGGAATTTTGGGGGATCCCAAATTGGGGAGGGGTCCCTAAACTGGGGAGGGGTCCCGGGGGGGATTTGGGTAAATTCTGGGGGGTCCCGGGTGGGTTTCGGGGTCCCAAATTGGGGAGGGGTCCCAAAATTTGTGAACCCGGAAGTAACCCTCCCCCGGACGATTCCATTCTACCCTCCCGGGGGGGGACGATTCCATTTCGGGTTAAAGGGAGGGGGAAAAGGAGCTCGGGGAGACCCCAAATTTTGGGGAGGGGTCCCTAAATTGGGGAGGGGTCCCGGAGGGGATTTGGGGAAAATTTGGGGGTCCCGGGGCGGTTTTTGGGGGTCCCGGGTGGGTTTTGGGGGTCCGAAATTGGGGAGGCGTCCCAAAATTAGTGTCACAGGGGAGCCCGGGGGGGAATTTTTGGGAATTTTGGGGGGTCCCAAATTGGGGAGGGGTCCCTAAATTAGGGAGGGGTCAAAGGAGGGTCCTGGGGAGGAATCTGGGGGGGTCCCGAGTAGGTTTGGGGGTCCCAAATTGGGGAGGGGTCCCAAAAATCTGCGATCCCGGAAGTAACCCTGGCCCGGACGATTCCATTCTACCCTCCCGGGGGGGGACGATTCCATTTCGAGTTAAAAGGAGGGGGAAAAGGAGCTCGGGGAGACCCCAAATTTTGGGGAGGGGTCCCTAAACTGGGGAGGGGTCCCTGGGAGGATTTGAGGGGTCCCGGGTGGGAATTTTGGGGGATTTTGGGGGGGTCCCGGGTGGGTTTGGGGCTCCCAAATTGAGAACCCGGAAGTAACCCTCCCCCGGACGATTCCATTGTGGGAAAAGAGGGGGGGACGATTCCATTTAAGGTTAAAAGGAGGGGGAAAAGGAGCTCGGGGAGACCCCAAATTTTGGGGAGGGGTCCCTAAATGGGGGAAGGGTCCCGCGCGGGGTCAAAGGTCACTCACAGCGTGGCCAGGCGGGGGCTGAGCCCCCCGGGGACGCCCCCGGCCCCCCCCCGGCACCAGGCGCCGGCGCGGTCACATTGGCAGCGCGAGGGGCAAGGCCCTGCCCCTCCCCCACCGCCGCCGCCCCCTCCCCAAATTGGGATCAGAGAGCCCAAAAGGGAGGGGGGGAGGAGCAGGAGGAGGGGGAGGGGCGGGGGGAGGAGGGGGAGGGGGAGGGGAGACATGGAGGAGCCCAAAAAAAAAAAAAAAAAAAAAAAAAAAAAAAAAAAAAGGAGGGGAGGAAAAATTTTTAAAATGGGAAAAAAATGGAAAAAATGTTTTAAATTGTGAAAGAAATGTTTTAGATTGTGGAAAAAAATGGAAAAGGGAAAAATGTTTTGAATTGGGAAAAAAATGTGTTAAATTGGGAAAAAAATGGAAAAAGGGAAAAATGTTTTAAATGTGAAAAAATGGAAGAAGGGAAAAATGTTTTAAATTGGGAAAAAAATGGAAAAAGGGAAAAAATGTTTTAATTGTGAAAAAATGAGAAAAGGGAAAAAATGTTTTAAAAGTGAAAAAAATGAAAAAAGGGGGAAAAAATGTAAGAAAAACGTCAAAAAAATTTTAAAAACCGCAAAAAAAATCACAAAAACAACCAAAAATATTTTTAAAAACCCTACCAAAAAAAGAAAAAAAACCCCCAAAAATATTTTAAGAACCCTACGGAAAACACCCAAAAACCGCCGAGAAAGACCCCATCCAAAAAACCCCAAAAACCAAGGAAAAAAAACAAAAAACCAAAAAAAAAAATTTTAAAAAACCCCCTAAAAAATAAAGAAAATGCCCTAGAAAGCTCTACAAAAAGCCCACAGAAACAAATTTAAAAACTTAAGAAAAGCCTACCCAAAAAATCCCTAAAAATAAAACCACCGACAAAAAAATCAAACTAAAATAAATAAAAAAACCTAAAATAAACCTAAAATAAACCTAAAAAAACCTAAAATAAATAAAAAACCTAAAAAAACACTACCAAAAAACCCCAAAAACCCCTAAAACAAACAAACAAAAAAACTAAAGAAATTCTCCAAGAAATAACTGCGAAAAACCCGACCAAAAAATAAAAAAACCAAAAAAACCCCAAAAAACAAAAAAGGGGAAAAAAACCCTAAAAAACCCAACCAGAAAACCGAAAAAAACCCAAAAACCAACAGCAAACTCTAAGAAAACCCTACAAGAAAAAACACCAAAAAAATACTAAAAATAAACAAAAAAACCCTAAAAAACCCTAGGGAAAAACCTAAAAAACAAAAAAAACCAAAGAAAAACCTGAAAAACCCTACCCAAAAAACAACAAAAAAAACCACCTAGAAAAATCCTCCAAGAAAAAACTCCCCAAAAACCCCAAAAACAAAAAAAAACCTTAAAAAATCCTGCAAAAAAACAAAAAAAAAACTTCAAAAAACCCCGAGAAATCCCAGAGAAAAAGAAAATAAAGCAATAAAAAGCAATTTTTTAAAAACCCTAAAGAACCCTACCAAAAAAACGAAAAAAATCCCAAAACCCAACAACAAACCCTAAAAATCCCTACGAGAAAAACCCCCGGAACAAAAAAAAAAATCCCTAAAAAAACCTTAGGAAAAAACCTAAAACCTCGAAAAACAAACAAAAAATAACTCCTAAAAAACCCTAGGAAAAAACCTAAAAAATCCCCAAAAAGCAGACAAAAACCTGAAAAAACCCTACCCAAAAAAACAAAAAAACAAAAAAAAAACAACCCTAGAAAAACCCTACAGGAAAAAACTTCAAAAGAACCCCAAAACCAAAAAACAAACAAAAAAACTTTTAAAAATCCTGCAAAAAACAAACAAAAAAAAAAAACCTGCCAAAAAAGCCCAAGAAATCCCAGAGAAAAAGAAAATAAAACAATAAAAAACAATTTTTAAAAACCCTAAAAACCCCAAAACCAAAAAAACCCCAAAAAAAAGAAAAAAAAACCCAAGAAAATAAAAAAAAAACCAAGAACCTTCCCAGAAAACAAAAAAACCCTAAAATAAATCTATAAAAAAACCCAAAAAAGCCCCAAAACAAAAAAAAAAACTTAAAAACTCTAAACCCCCTCCAAAAACTAAAAAAAACCTAAAAAACTCTACCGAAAAGTTCCAAAAACCAAAAAAGGCTAAAAAACTTTATTTAAAAAAACCAAAAAACCCCAGAGAAACACAAGAGAGACCAAAAAAACTAAAATAAAACCACAAAAAGCCAAAAAAGCAGCAAAAAAAACTTTAAAAAACCTGAAAAAGAAAGAAAAATAATCCCAAAAAAACCTTACAAAGTGAAGCCCTAAGAAAACTACCGAAAAACCCCAAAAAACAAAAAAAAACCCTAAAAAAACTACCAAAAAAACCCAAAAAGTGAAGAAATAAACCCTAAAAAAACCCCAAAAAATCCTTTTTAAAAGCCTGCAAAAAACCCCAAAAAACTAAAAAAAAAAAAAAAACTAAAGAAAAACCTACACAAAACTCCCAAAAAAACGAATTTAAAGAACGTAAAAAATCCTACAAAAAACCCAAACCAAAAAAAAAAAATAAAAACACTCAAAACCCAAAAAAATCCTTTAAAAAGCCTGCAAAAAACAAAAAAAAAAATCAAAAAACCCCCAAAAAAACCTAAATAAAAACAAAAAAAATCTCCCAAAAAACAAATTTAAAAAACGTAAAAAATCCTACAAAAAAACCCAAACAAAAAAAAACCCCAAAACCCAAAAAATCCTTTTAAAAGCCTACAAAAAACAAAAAAAAACCTCAAAAAACCCCCCCGCAAAAAAACCCCTAAATAAAAACCTAAAAAACCTCCCAAAAAAAAAGAATTTAAAGAACATAAAAAATCCTACAAAAAAGCCCCAAAACAGATCTAAAAAACCTCCGAAACAAAATATAAAAACCTAAAAAAATAACCTACGAGAAAAACTCCAAAACCCAAAAAAACTCCAAAAATCCCTACAAAAAATGCTACAAAAAACCCTAAAAAACCCCCTACAAAAAAAACCCAAAACAGAAAAAAAACCTCTAAAAAAAACTACCAAAAAAACCTCCAAAAATCCCCCAAAACCAGAAAACAAAAAAACCTAAAAAACCTAAAAAAACCTAAAAGAAATAAACAGAAAAACCCCAAAAAAAACCTCTAAGAAACCCCAAAATCCTAACAAAGCAAAAAAATCCTAAAGAAACCTCAAAAAAACCTAAAAAAACAAACAAAAAAAATCTTTAAAAAGCTTTAAAAAAGCCCAAAAAACCTAAAAAAGCTTTTAAGAACTGCCCAAAAAATCCTCCAGAAAAATTAAAAAAGCTTTAAAAATGCCCTAAAAAAACATAAAAAAAACATAAAAACAAAAAAATCCTCTAAAACACAGAAAAACCTAAAAAAAAACCTAAAAAAATCCCCAAAGACTCTAAAAAGTCCCAAAAAACTTTAAACCAAACTAAGAAAATCCTTAAATCTCCCAAGAAACAACCAAAAAAAAATCCAAAGAAAGAAAAAAAAAACCAAAATCCACTAGAAAAAAACCCCAACTTTTAAAAGCCTAAAAATCAGAGGAAAACCAAAAAATCCTAAAAAAGCCTAAAAACCCCAAAAAGCCCTCAAAAAAAAAAATTTAAAAACCTCAAACACCCTAAAAAAAACCCAAAAAGAAACAACAAAAATATATTAAAAAATACAAAAAAAAACCGAGAAAGGCCAAATAAGCTAAGAAAGAAAAAAAACCTAAAAATCCTCTAAAAAAACAACAAAAAAATCGAAAAAAAGGCTAAAAAATACCAAAGAAATTTAAAAAAAATCCTTAAAAATCGCTAAAAAAGCTGAAAAAAACCCAAAGAAATACCCCAAAAAATCCCCTAAAAAACAAACAAACAAAAACTTTAAAAAAGCCTAAAATACACCGAATAAATTCCCCCAAAAAAGCCGAAAAGATAAAGGAAAAATATCGAAAAAAAACTTTAAAACACTGATTTTTAATAAAGGCCCAAAAAGGCGCAAGAAACCCAAAAAAAATCCCCAAAAAAATCCCAAAAATCCCTAAAAAAAAACCTTTAAAAAAACTATAAAAAACCAAAAAAAGCCTAAAAAAAATCCTAAAGGAAGCTTTAAAAAACCCTAAAAACAAACAAAAAAACCCCTAAAAATAAAAAAGACCCTAAAACCCCCAAAAAATTTCAAAAAACCCTAAAAGCCCTTAAAAAAAACTTTAAAAAGGGCTAAAAATATAAAAAAGCCTCAGAAAATCCCTAAAAAAAACCCAAATAAAGCCTAAGAAAAAGCTAAAAAATACCCCAAAAATGACCCCCAAAATCCCTAAAAAAACTCTTTAAAAGCCTAAAAAAAACCCTGAAAAAGCCTAAAAAAAACTAAAAAAAAAGCCTAAAAAAGCCTAAAAAAACCCCTAAAAAAACCCTAAAAAAAACCTGAAAAAGCCTAAAAAAAACCTAAAAAAAGCCTAAAAAAGCCTAAAAAAAACCTAAAAAAACCCTAAAAAGCCTAAAAAAAACTCTAAAAAAGCCTAAAAAAACCCTAAAAAAAAAACCTAAAAAAGCCTAAAAAAACCCCTAAAATAAACCTAAAAAAGCCTAAAAAAACCCTAAAAAAGCCTAAAAAAAAACCTAAAAAAACCTAAAAAGCCTAAAAAAAAACCCTAAAAAAAACAAAAAAACCCCCAAAAAACCTAAAAAAAAGCCTAAAAAAAAGCCTAAAAAAGCCTAAAAAAACAAAAAAAAACCTAAAAAACCTTAAAAAAGCCTAAAAAAAAGCCTAAAAAAGCCTAAAAAAACAAAAAAAAAAACCTAAAAAACCTAAAAAAAGCCTAAAAAAAAAGCCTAAAAAAGCCGGAAAAAAACCCTAAAAAATAACCTAAAAAAATAACCTAAAATATCCTAAAAGAACCTTTAAAAAACTCCAAAAACACACAAAAAAACCTGAAAAAACACAAAAAAACCCAAAAATCCTGAAAAGCAAAAAACCCTAAAAAAGCCCCAAAAAGCAGCAAAAAAAAGGCTAAAAAACAAAAAAAAAATGCTCAAAAAAGCCTTAAAAAGCTAAAAAAAGACCCAAAAAAAGCTCTCAGAAAAGCCCTAAACCTCCCCCAAAAACAACCTAAAAAATTCCCCAAAAAAAGCTCAGAAATGCCCTAAAAATCCCCCAAAAAAACCTAAAAAAAAAGGCAAAAATTACCCCAAAATCCCTCCGAAAAGCCCTAAAAATCCCCAAAAATAGCCTGAAAAAAGCCTAAAGATACCCCCAAAAAATCTAAAAATAAAGTCGAAAAGGTCCCCAAAAATGCCAGGAAAACCCAAAAAAAATCCCCAAATTTACAGCTCCTGCCCTCAAAAAATCCCCCCCAAAATAAAAAAAAAATTCCCCAAAAAATCCCCAAAAAATCTCCAGAATGATCCCAAAAATCGCAAAAAACTCCAAAAAAATCCCCCAGAAAACTCCAAAAATATCCCAAAAAACTCCCAAAAAAATCCCAAAAAAACTGCAAAAAAAATCCCAAAAAACTCCAAAAAAATCCCCCCAAAATCTCAAAAAATACCCCAAAAGAACTTTAAAAAAACCCAAAAAACTCCAAAGATATCCCAAAAAAACTCCCAAAAAAACCCTAAAAAACTAAAACGAAATCCTAAAAAAACTAAAAAACAAATCCCAAAAAAACAGCAAAAAAATCCCCCAAAAAAACTCTAAAAAAATCCCCAAAAAAGCTCCAAAAAAATCCTTTAAAACTCTAAAAAAATCCCAAAAAACTGCAAAAAAATCCCAAAAAAAACTCCAAAAAAATCCCCAAAAAGTTCCAAAAATATCCTAAAAAACTGCAAAAAAAATCCCAAAAAAGGCTCCAAAAAAATCCTTACAAACTCAAAAAAAATCCCAAAAAACTCCAAAAAAATCCAAAAAAACCTGCAAAAAAATAAAAAAACCGCAAAAAAATCCCCCCAAAAACTCCAAAAATATCCTAAAAAACTAAAAAAAAATCCCCAAAAAACTAAAAAAAAATCCCAAAAAAGCTCCAAAAAAATCCAAAAAAACTCCCAAAAAATCTAAAAAAACTGCAAAAAAATTTAAAAAAAATCAAAAAAATCCCCAAAAAACTGCAAAAAAATCCCCCCAAAAATAAAAAAGAACTCTAAAAAAAATCCAAAAAACTGCAAAAAAATCCCAAAAAAGCTCCAAAAAATTCCCAAAAATTCCTCTCGCTCCCCTCACCTCTTCGGGCTCCCCAAAATTCCTAAAATTCCCCAAAATTTCCCCAAAATTCCCCAAATTTGGGGTCCCCCCCAGCCCCCCCCGGGATCGGCAGCGGCGCGCGGCTCCGGCGGTGGGCGTGGCTTGGCCAGGCCCCGCCCATTTATGGAAATGAGCTCCATATATGGCGAGGCTGTCCCGCGCGGGGCGGGGTGTGACCATATATGGGCAAAATGCCCAAATATGGCTGAGGCCACGCCCCCTCCCGGCACAAAGCGCCGCTTGTTGGGAGAGGGCGCTGGGCCAGACTGGGACAGAGGGGCTTTGTTACTGGGAGCACTGGGAGGGACTGGGAGGGACTGAGACAGAGGGGCTTTGTTACTGGGAGCACTGGGAGGGACTGGGGGGCACTGGGACAGAGGGGCTTTGTTACTGGGAGCACTGGGAGGGACTGGGGGCCACTGGGAGGGACTGGGACAGAGGGGCTTTGTTACTGGGAGCACTGGGAGGGACTGGGAGGGACTGGGGATCGTTACTGGGAGGGACTGGGGGGCACTGGGACAGAGGGGCTTTGTTACTGGGAACACTGGGAGGGACTGGGAGGGACTGGGACAGAGGGGCTTTGTTACTGGGAGCACTGGGAGGGACTGGGAGGGACTGGGGATCGTTACTGGGAGGGACTGGGGGGCACTGGGACAGAGGGGCTTTGTTACTGGGAGCACTGGGAGGGACTGGGGGGCACTGGGACAGAGGGGCTTTGTTACTGGGAGGGACTGGGACAGAGGGGCTTTGTTACTGGGTGGGACTGGGACAGAGGGGCTTTGTTACTGGGAGCACTGGGAGAGACTGGGAGGGACTGGGACAGAGGGGCTTTGTTACTGGGAGGGACTGGGGGGCACTTGGAGGGACTGGGAGGGACTGGGACAGAGAGGCTTTGTTACTGGGAGCACTGGGAGCACTGGGAGGGACTGGGAGGGACTGGGAGGGCGTTGGGCCAGACTGGGACAGAGGGGCTTTGTTACTGGAAGGGACTGGGAAGGACTGGGGGAGGTCACTGGGGAGCACTGAGAGGGACTGGGGATCGTTACTGGGAGCACTGGGAGGGACTGGGAGTTACTGGGGATCGTTATTGGGAGCACTGGGAGTTACTGGGAGGGACTGGGAGTTACTGGGGATCGTTACTGGGAGGGACTGGGGAGCACTGGGACAGAGGTGCTTTGTTACTGGGAGCACTGGGAGGGACTGGGACAGAGGAGCTTTGTTACTGGGAGTTACTGGAAGGGACTGGGGGAGGTCATTGGGAGTACTGGGAGGGACTGGGACAGAAGTGACCTCGTTACTGGGAGCACTCGGAGGGACTGGGAGGGAGTGGGAGGGGATTGGGAGCGAGACTGGGACGGACTGGGAGTGATACTGGGGGCACTGGGATGGACTGGGAGCGAGACTGGGATAGACTGGGAGGGACTGGGATGGACTGGGAGGGACTGGGATCCATACTGGGGGCACTGGGAGGTTCTGGGGGTTACTGGGAGCACTGGGAGTGATACTGGGAGAGAGCTGCAGGTTACTGGGAGCACTGGGATGGCACTGGGGGTTACTGGGAGGGAACTGGGAGTGATACTGGGTCTGAACTGGGAGCACTGGGAGCAATGGTAGGATTGAACTGGGAGCACTGGGGGGAACTGGGAGCACTGGAGCCTTACTGGGATGGCAGTTGGATTGAACTGGGCCTTACTGGGAATGAACTGGGCCTTACTGGGAATGAACTGCGCCTTATTGGGATGGAACTGGGCTGAACTGGGAATGAACTGGACCTTACTGGAACTGAACTGGGCCTTACTGGGACCGAACTGGGCCTTACTGGGACCGAACTGGGCCTTACTGGGAATGAACTGGGCCTTACTGGGACTGAACTGGGCCTTACTGGGAGCACTGGGACTGAACTGGGCCTTACTGGGATTGAACTGGGCTGAACTGGAAATGAACTGCGCGTTACTGGGATGGAACTGAGCCTTACTGGGAATGAACTGGGCCTTACTGGGACCGAACTGGGCTGAACTTGGCCTTGCTGGGACTGAACTGGGCCTTACTGGGAGCACTGGGACTGAACTGGGCCTTACTGGGATTGACCTGGGCCTTACTGGGAGCACTGGGAGTGTCCGCACCGCCACTTCCGCCTTCCAGGCCACGCCCACTCCTTCCCAACCAATCAGCGCCTCTCATCCCTCCCAACCAATCAGAGCCTCCCGTCCCTCCCAACCAATCAGAGCCTCCCGTCCCTCCCAGCCAATCAGAGCCTCCCGTCCCTCCCAACCAATCAGAGCCTCCCGTCCCTCCCAACCAATCAGAGCCTCCCGTCCCTCCCAACCAATCAGAGCCTCCCGTCCCTCCCAGCCAATCAGAGCCTCCCGTCCCTCCCAGCCAATCAGAGCCTCCCGTCCCTCCCAGCCAATCAGCGCGCGGCGCTCGCGCGGGGGGGGCCCCCCATGACGTCATCGGCGAGCGGGCGAGACCAAGGGAGATTTTGGGGGGGGCGGGGGGGATTGGAGGAATTTGGGGAAATTTTGGGAATTTTGGGGGAATTGGGGGAAATTTGGGAGGAATTTTGGGGAATTTTAGGAAATTGGGGGGAAATTTGGGGGAATTTGGGGAATTTTGGGGGAAATTTTGGGGATTTTTGGGAAATTTGGGGAAAATTTGGGGGAAATTTTGGGGAAATTTGGGGGAATTGGAGGAAATTTGGGAGGAATTTCGTGGATTTTTGGGAAATTTGGGGGAATTTTGGGAGTCCCGGGTGGAAATTTTGGGGATTTTTGGGTTCCCAGGTTGGAATTTTGGGGATTTGGGGAAATTTTGGGGAATTTGGGGAATTTTGGGGAAATTTTGGGGAAATTTGGGAGGAATTTTGGGGATTTTTAGGAAATTTTGGGGAAATTTTGGGGAAATTTGGGGAAATTTGGGGAATTCTGGGAGGAATTTCGGGGATTTTTGGGAAATTTGGGGGAATTTTGGGGGTCCCGGGTGGAAATTTTGGGGATTTTGGGGTTCCCAGGTAGGAATTTTGGGGATTTGGGGAAATTTTGGGGAATTTGGGGAAATTTGGGGAATTTTAGGGATTTTTGGGGGAAATTTTGGGGAAATTTTGGGGGAAATTTTGGGGATTTGGGGAATTTTGGGAGGAATTTCGGGGATTTTTGGGAATTTTGGGAATTTTGGGGGTCCCAGGTGGAAATTTTGGGATTTGGGGAAATTTTGGGTTCTCAGGGTGGAATTTTGGGGAAATTTTGGGATTCCCGAGTGAAATTTTGGGGATTTTGAGGAGAATTTTGGGATTTTTGGTGGTCCCAGGGCAGAATTTTGGGGAAATTTTGGGAATTTTTTGAGAAATTTGGAGACATTTCGGGGAAGTTTTGGGCAATTCAGGAAATTTGGGAAATTTTGGGGAATTTGGGGAATTTAGGGGAAATTTTGGGGAAATTTGAGGAATTTGGGAATTTTGGGGGATATTTGGGATATTTGGGAATTTTTGGAGAAAGTTTGGGTAATTTGGGGAAATTTTGGGGAATTTTACGCAAATTCTTGGAAATTTTGGGAAATTTTTTTGGCAATTCAGGAAAATTTTGGGAAAATCTTGGGAAAATTTTGGGGAAATTTTTGGGGAATTGAGATTTTTTGCGAAATTTTGGAGAATTTTGGGAGAAATTAGGGGAAATTTCTGGGAATTTGGGGAATTTTGGGAATTTTGGGAATTTTGGGGGAAATTTGGGAAATTTGGGAATTTTCGGAGAAATTTTTTGGAATTTGGCAGAAAATTTTGGGAATTTGAGAATTTTCAGGGAAATTTTGGGGATTTTTGGGGAAATTTCAGTGAATTTTTAGGAAAATTTGGGGAATTTTTTTTGAATTTGGGAATTTTTTTGGGAAATTCAGGGAAATTTTGGGGAATTTTTTTTGAAAATTTCGGGAATTTTGGGAAAATTTGGGAGGAATTTTGGGGATTTTTGGGAAAATTTTTGGAAAATTTTTGGGGAATTGGGATTTTTTGGGGAAATTTTGGAGAATTTTTGGAGAAATTCGGGGAAATTTCTGGGAATTTGGGGAATTTTGGGAAATTTGGGAATTTTCGGAGAAATTTTTTGGAATTTGGCAGAAAATTTTAGGAATTTGAGAATCTTCAGGGAAATTTTGGGGATTTTTGGGGAAATTTTGGTGAATTTTTGGGACAATTTGGGGAATTTTTTTGGAAATTCAGGGAAATTTTGGGGAATTTGGGAATTTTGGGGAATTTTTTGGGAAAATGTTTGGAGAATTTGGGAATTTGAGAATTTTCAGGGAAATTTTGGGGCTTTTTGGGGAAATTTCAGGGAATTTTTGGGACAATTTGGGGAATTTTTTGGGAATTTGGGATTTTTTTTGGAAATTTAGGGAAATTTTGGGGAACTTGGGAATTTTTTTGGAAAATTCTGGGAAATTTTGGGGAATTTGGGAATTCTTTGGGAAATTTCGAGAAATTTTGGGAAGATTTCAGGGAACTTTTGGGGCAATTTAGGGAATTTTTTGGGAATTTGGGAAATTTAGGGAATTTTTAGGGAAAATTTGGGAATTTTGGGGAAGTTTTTGGGAAAATTGGGGATTTTTGGGACATTTTGGGGAAATTTTGGGGAAATTTTTGGGGAATTGGGATTTTTTTTTGAAATTTTGGAGAATTTTTGGAGAAATTCGGGGAAATTTCTGGGAATTTGGGGAATTTTGGGAAATTTGGGAATTTTCGGGGAAATTTGGGAAATTTGGGGGAAATTTTTTGGAATTTGGCAGAAAATTTTGGAAATTTTGAGAATTTTCAGGGAAATTTTGGGGATTTTTGGGGAAATTTCGGAGAATTTTTGGGACAATTTGGGGAATTTTTTGGGAATTTGGGAATTTTTGGGGAAATTCAGGGAAATTTTGGGGAACTTGGGAATTTCGAGGAAATTTTTTGGAAAATTTGGGGAATTTGGCAATTCTTTGGGAAATTTCGAGAAATTTTGGGAAGATTTCAGGGAATTTTTGGGGCAATTTAAGGAATTTTTGAGGAATTTGGGAATTTTGGGGAATTTTTTGGGAAAATTTGGGGAATTTTGGGAAAATTTGGGAGGAATTTTGGGGATTTTTGGGAAAATTTGGGAAAATTTTGGGGAAATTTTTGGGGGATTGGGATTTTTTGGGGAAATTTTGGAGAATTTTTGGAGAAATTCGGGGAAATTTCTGGGAATTTGGGGAATTTTGGGAAATTCGGGAATTTTCGGGGAAGTTTTTTGGAATTTGGCAGAAAATTTTGGGAATTTGAGAATTTTCAGGGAAATTTTGGGGAACTTGGGAATTTTGGGGAATTTTTTGGGAAAATTTGAGGAATTTGGGAATTCTTTGGGAAATTTCGAGGAAATTTTGGGAAGATTTCAGGGAATTTTGGGGCAATTTAGGGAATTTTTTTGGAATTTGGGAATTTTGGGGAATTTTTAGGGAAAATTTGGGGAATTTTGGGAAAATTTTGGGGAAATTCGGGGATTTTTGGGAAATTTTGGGAAAATTTTGGGGACATTTTTGGGGAATTGGGATTCTTTTTTAAATTCTGGAGAATTTTTGGAGAAATTCGGGGAAATTTCTGGGAATTTGGGGAAATTTGGGAAATTTGGGAATTTTCGGAGAAATTTTTTGGAATTTGGCAGAAAATTTTTGGAATTTGAGAATTTTCAGGGAAATTTTGGGGATTTTTGGGGAAATTTCAGTGAATTTTTAGGAAAATTTGGGGAATTTTTTGGGAATTTGGGAATTTTTTGGGAAATTCAGGGAAATTTTGGGGAACTTGGGAATTTTGGGGAATTTTTTTGGAAAATTTGGGGAATTTTGGGAAAATTTGGGAAAATTTTGGGGAAATTTTTGGGGGATTGGGATTTTTTGGGGAAATTTTGGAGAATTTTTGGAGAAATTCGGGGAAATTTCTGGGAATTTGGGGAATTTTGGGAAACTTGGGAATTTTCGGGGAAATTTGGGAAATTTGGGAATTTTCGGAGAAATTTTTTGGAATTTGGCAGAAAATATTGGGAATCAGAATTTTCAGGGAAATTTTGGGACAATTTGGGGAATTTTTTTGGAATTTGGGAATTTTTGGGGAAATTCAGGGAAATTTTGGGGAACTTGGGAATTTTGGGGAATTTTTTGGGAAAATTTGGGGAATTTGGGAATTCTTTGGGAAATTTCGAGGCCATTTTGGAAAGATTTCAGGGAATTTTTGGGGCAATTTAGGGAATTTTTTTGGAATTTGGGAATTTTGGGGAATTTTTTGGGAAAATTTGGGGAATTTTGGGAAAATTTGGGAGGAATTTTGGGGATTTTTGGGAAAATTTTTGGAAAATTTTTGGGGAATTGGGATTTTTTGGGGAAATTTTGGAGAATTTTTGGAGAAATTCGGGGAAATTTCTGGGAATTTGGGGAATTTTGGGAAATTTGGGAATTTTCGGGGAAATTTGGGAAATTTGAGGGAAATTTTTCGGAATTTGGCAGAAAATTTTAGGAAGTAGAGAATTTTCAGGGAAATTTTGGGGATTTTTGGGAAATTTCAGGGAATTTTTGGGACAAATTGGGGAATTTTTTTGGAATTTGGGAATTTTTGGGGAATTCAGGGAAATTTTGGGGAATTTGGAATTTTGGGGAATTTTTTTGGAAAACGTTTGGGGAATTTGGGAATTCTTTGGGGAATTTCGAGGAAATTTTGGGAAGATTTCAGGGAATTTTTTGGGGCAATTTAGGGAATTTTTTTGGAATTTGGGAAATTCAGGGAATTTTTTGGGAAAATTTGGGAATTCTGGGGAATTTTTTGGGAATTTTTTGGGGAATTTTGGGAATTTTTGGGGAATTTTGGGAATTCGGAGGCAACCCCGACACAAAGAACAGCCCAGGCCATATCCAAACCTCTTTATTTCACTGCGAGCGAACCCCAAAAATATTTTGGGAACCCCAAATTTTTTTGGGGGGAGGAGACCCCAAAACCTCCCCCGACCCCTCCCGACTCTGGGGCTCCTCCCCTTTTTTTGGGTTTTTTTTTTTGGGGTCCCCCACCATTTTTTGGGTTTTTTTCCCATTTTTGGGGAATTTTTCCCCAATTTTTTGGGTATTTTTCCCTAATTTTTGGGGAATTTTTCCCTAATTTTTGGGATTTTTTTCCCCAGTTTTTGGGGTTCTTTTGGGGTTCCCCAATTTTGGGGATTTTTTCCCCAGTTTTTGGGGGTTTTTTTTTGGGGTCCCCCACGATTTTTTGGGGTGATTTTCCCATTTTTTGGGATTTTTTCCCCAATTTTTTGGGGGATTTTTCCCTAATTTTTGGGATTTTTTTCCCCAATTCTTGAGGGTTTTTTGGGATTTTTTCCCCATTTTTTGGGGTTTTTTTTTTTGGGGTCCCCCACGATTTTTTTGGGGTTTTTTCCCCAATTTTGGGGATTTTTTCCCCAATTTTTGGGGGATTTTTCCCCAATTTTTGGGATTTTTTCCCCAATTTTTGGGGGATTTTTCCCTAATTTTGGGGATTTTTTCCCCAATTTTTGGGGTTTTTTGGGGTCCCCCACTATTTTTTGGGGTGATTTTCCCATTTTTTGGGATTTTTTCCCCAATTTTTTGGGGATTTTTCCCTAATTTTTGGGATTTTTCCCCCAATTTTTGGGTTTTTTGGGGTCCCCCACAAATTTTTTTTGGTTTTTTGGGGCACTTTCCCTAATTTTGGGGATTTTTTCCCCAAATTTTGGGGTTTTTTGGGATTTTTTCCCCATTTTTTGGGTTTTTTTTTTTTGGGGTCCTCCACGATTTTTTTTGGGTTTTTTTCCCATTTTTTGGGATTTTTTCCCCAATTTTTGGGGTTTTTTGGGATTTTTTCCCCAGTTTTTTGGGGATTTTTCCCCAATTTTTTTGGTTTTTTGGGGTCCCCCACGATTTTTGGGGGTTTTTTCCCATTTTTTGGGATTTTTTCCCCAATTTTTGGGGGATTTTTCCCTAATTTTTGGGATTTTTTCCCCAATTTTTTTGTTTTTTGGGGTCCCCCACAAATTTTTTTTTGTTTTTTGGGGCACTTTTCCCAATTTTTGGGATTTTTTTTCCCCAAATTTTCGGACTTTTTTTCGGTTTCTCCCCCATTTTTTTTTGTTTTTTTTTTTGGGGTCCCCCACGATTTTTTGGGGGTTTTTTTTCCCGTTTTTTGGGATTTTTTCCCCAATTTTTGGGGGATTTTTCCCTAATTTTTGGGATTTTTTCCCCAATTTTTGGGGTTTTTTGGGGTTTTTTCCCCAATTTTTTGGGATTTTTCCCTAATTTTTTGGGGTTTTTTCCCCAATTTTTTTGGGATTTTTCCCTAATTTTTGGGGTTTTTTCCCCAATTTTTTTTTTATTTTTCCCTAATTTTTGGGATTTTTTTCCCCAATTTTTGGGTTTTTTTGGGGTCCCCCACAATTTTTTTTTGTTTTTTTGGGGCACTTTCCCCAATTTTTGGGTTTTTTTCCCCAATTTTTGAGATTTTTTTCCCCAAATTTTTTGGAGTTCCCCAAATTTTGGGGTTTTTTTTTGTTCCCCCCCCGATTTTTTGGGTGTTTTTCACTATTTTTTTTAGGATTTTTCCCTTTTTGGTTTTTTTTTTTAAGGTTCCTCCTCATTTTTGGGTTTTTTTGGGGCACTTTCCCCAATTTTTGGGATTTTTTCCCTTTTTGTTTTTTTTTTGGGGGGGAATTCTCCAATTTTGGGGTTTTTTTTAGAAAATTACCCAAATTTTGGGGTTTTTTCTCTTTTTTTTTTGTTTTTTTTTGTGGTCCCCCCGACTTTTTTGGGGTTTTTTTTGGGTTTTCTCCTTTTTTGAGGAATTTTTCTCTTTTTGCATTTTTTGGGAGGAGATTCCCCAAAATTCTGGAGGTTTTTTTGGGGCCCCTCCCCGATTTTTTTGGGGAATTTTCCCTTTTTTTTTTTTGTTTTTTAGGGGATTCCCCAAATTTTTGGGATTTTTTGGGGTCCCTCCCGATTTTTTGAGGTTTTTTCAGTGATTTCCCCAATTTTTAGACTTTTTCCCCTTTTTCTTTTTTTTTTTTTATTCCCCCCAAATTTTTTGGATTTTTTTTTTTTGGACAAATTCCCCAATTTTGGGGATTTTATTTGGGGCTTTCCCCAATTTTTAAATTCCCAATTTTTGGGGATTTTTTTTTGAGAATTCCCTCATTTTTGGGTTTTGTTTTTTTTTTTAATTTCCCCTTTTTTGCATTTTTTTTTTTATTCCTTCAATTCTTGGTTTTTATTTCTTTTTTTTTTGCTTTTTTTGGAGACTCTCCCCCAATTTTTGGGGAATTTTTCCTTTTTTTGGTTTTTTTTCGGAATCCCCAAATTTTTAATTTTTTTTTTTTTTAGCTCCCACCTGATTTTTTTTTTTGTTTTTCGAACGATTCCCCCAAATTTTGGGGTTTTTTTGACTCCTCCACATTTTTTGGGGTCTTTTTTTCTGTTCTCACCTTTTTTTTTTGCTTTTTTTTTGGAAAAGCTCCCAAAATTTTTGGGGAGAGTTCCTCAATTCTTTGGGTTTTTTTCCTTTTTTTGTTTTTTTCAGAGAAATTCCCTCAATTCTTGGTTTTTTTTTTTCTCTTTTCTGTGTTTTTTTTAGGGAAATTTCCCAATTTCTTGGAGTTTTTTTGGGGTTTTTTTTTTGGTACTCCCAAATTTTTGGGATTTTTTTCTTTTTTTCAGCTTTTTTTTGGGAGTTCCCCCAATTTTTTTTAATTTCCTTTTTGAGGTCCCCAATTTTTGGAGTGTCCCAATTTTTGGGGATTTTTTTTTGGGGTTCTCCCCTTTTTTTGGGGTCTCTTTTTTGGGGGTTCCCCCAATTTTGGGGGTTTTTTTTTTGGGTTTCTCCTCTTTCATGGATTTTTTGGGGGGGAGTTCCCCAATTTTTGGGGTTTTTTTGGCCTTTCCACATTTTGGAGATTTTTTCTTGCAATTTCTCCTTTTTAGGGTTTTTTTTTTTGGTTTTTTGGGTTTTTTTCGGGGTTTTTTTTGGGTTTTTTGGGTTTTTTTTCGGGAGGGATTTTTGGGGTTCCTAAATTTTTTGGGGTCCCCAATTTTTAGGATTTTTTTTACATTTTTCCCTTTTTTGGGGGGGCGATTCCCCCACACTTTTGGGGAATTTTTTTTGGGGTCCCCTCAGTTTTTTGGCTTTTCTTGGGAGGATTCCCCTAATTTTTCAAACTTTTTCCCCAATTTTTTGGGTTTTTTTGGGGTTCCCCATATTTTTTCAGATTTTTTTTGGGGTCCCCCTAATTTCTTGCCTTTTCCTCCCTATTTTTTGGGGTTTTTTGAAGAATTCCGCCAATTTTGGGGATTTTTTTTGGAGAATTTCCCCAATTTTTTTTTGTTTTTCCTCCTTTTTTTGTGTTTTTTGGGGTTTTTTTTGGTTTTTTTGGAGTTTTTTGGGGTCCCTATTTTTTGGAGGTCCCAAATTTTTGGGGTTCCTCTCATATTTTGGATTTTTTTTCGGGTCCTCCTAATTTTTTGGGTTCTTTTATTGGTGGTCCCCAATTTTTGGGTTCTCCCAAGAGCTAAAGTGCATTTTTTGGGACAGGATCCCCAATTTTTGGAACTTTTTCCCCAATTTTTTGGGGTTCCCCATATTTTTTGGAGATTTTTTTGGGGTCCCCCCAATTTTTTGGGGTTTTTTTGGGGATTTCCCCCAATTTTGGCTTTTTTTTGCATGAATTTCTCCAATTTTTTTTTGTTTTTTGGGTTTTTTTGGAGTTTTTTTTGGGGTCCCCAATTTTCAGAGGTCCCAAATTTTTGGGGTTCCTCTCATTTTTTGGATTTTTTTTTGAGGCCTCCCCCATTTTTGGGGGTCCCAAATATTAAAGTGCATTTTTTGGGAGAGGATCCCCAATTTTTGGAACTTTTTCCCCAATTTTTGGGGTTTTTTTTGTGGTTCCCCATTTTTTTGGAGATTTTTTTGGGGTCCCCCCAATTTTTGGAGATTTTTTTTGGGGATCTCCCACAATTTTGGGGTTTTTTTGGGGAAGAGTTCCCCAAATTTTTTTTTGTTTCTCCAATTTTTTTGGGGTTTTTTTTGGGGGGAGGTTTCTCGGGGTCCCAAATTTTTTTGGTTTTTTGGTTTTTGGGGTTTTTTTTCCGGGGAGTTCCCCCAAATTTTTGGATTTTTTTTGGGGCCTCCCCAATTTTTTGGGGTCCCAAATATTAAAGTGCATTTTTTGGGAGAGGATCCCCAATTTTTGGAGTTTTTTTCCCAATTTTTTGGGGGTTCCCCATATTTTTTGATTTTTTTTTTGGGGTCCCCCTAATTTTTTAGCTTTTCTTCTCCATTTTTGGGGTTTTTTTTTAAGAATTCCCCACATTTTTGGGGTTCTTTTGGGGTTCCCCCCAATTTTTTGGACATTTTTTTGGGATTTCCCCCAATTTTGGCTTTTTTTTGCATGAATTTCTCCAATTTTTTTTTGTTTTTTGGGTTTTTTGGAGTTTTTTTTGGGGTCCCCAATTTTCGGAGGTCCCAAATTTTTGGGGTTCCTCTCATTTTTTGGGGTTTTTTTTGGGGTCTCCCCAATTTTTGGGTTCTCCCAAGTGCTAAAGTGCATTTTTTGGGATAGGATCCCCAATTTTTGGAACTTTTTCCCCAATTTTTGAGGTTTTTTTGGGGTTCCCCCAATTTTTTGAAATTTTTTTGGGGTCTCCCCAATTTTTGGGGTTCCCCACAATTTTTTTTTTTGTTTTTTTGGGGGGATTTTCCCCAATTTTGGGGTTTTTTTTGCAAGAATTTCCCCAATTTTTTTTTTGTTTTTCCTCCTTTTTTTGTGTTTTTTTTCTTTTTTTGGAGTTTTTTTTGGGGTCCCCAATTTTCAGAGGTCCCAAATTTTTGGGGTTCCTCTCATTTTTTGGATTTTTTTTTGGGGTCTCCCCAGTTTTTGGGTTCTCCCAAGTGCTAAAGTGCATTTTTGGGGAGAGGATCCCCAATTTTTGGAACTTTTTCCCCAATTTTTGAGGTTTTTTTGGGGTTCCCCCAATTTTTTGAAATTTTTTTGGGGTCTCCCCAATTTTTGGGTTTCCCCACAATTTTTTTTTTTGTTTTTTTGGGGGGATTTTCCCCAATTTTGGGGTTTTTTTGCAAGAATTTCCCCAAATTTTTTTTTGTTTTTCCTCCTTTTTTTGTGGTTTTTTTTCTTTTTTTGGAGTTTTTTTTGGGGTCCCCAATTTTCAGAGGTCCCAAATTTTTGGGGTTCCTCTCATTTTTTGGATTTTTTTTTGGGGTCTCCCCAATTTTTGGGTTCTCCCAAGAGCTAAAGTGCATTTTTTGGGAGAGGATCCCCAATTTTTGGAGTTTTTTCCCAATTTTTTGGGGTTCCCCGAATTTTTTGAGGTTTTTTTTGGGGTCTCCCTAATTTTTTGGTTTTTCCTCCCAATTTTTGTTTTTTTTTTTTTTTAAGAATTCCCCAAATTTTTGGGGTTCTTTTGGGAATTCCCACCAATTTTTTGGGGTTTTTTTTGGGGGATTTTCCCCAATTTTTTTTTTTTTTTTGCATGAATTTCTCCAATTTTTTTTTTCTTTGTTTTTTTGGAGCTTTTTTTTTTTGGGGGATCCCCAATTTTTGAGAATCCCCAAATATTTGGGGTTACTCTCATTTTTAGAAAACTTTTTTTTGAATTCCTCCTATTTTTTGGAGATTTTTTTTTTGGGGTTCCCCAAATTTTTTGGCTTCTCCCAAATATTAAAGTGCATTTTTTGGGGTTCACCCCAATTTTTTTGGGGGTTCCCAAATTTTTTGGGATCTTCCCAATTCCTGAAAGTGCATTTTTTTTGGGGTTGGAGTCACCCCAACCTCGCGGAATTTCGGGAATCCCAAATTTTTTGGGGAGTCCCAAATTTTTGGAATTTTTTTTTTATTCTCCCTTTTTTAAAAATTTTTTTGGGGTCTCACCTTTTTTTATTTGGGATTTTTTGGGGTTTTCTCCTTTATTTTGAGTTTTCTTTTTAAGATCCCAAATTTTGGGGATTTTTTTTGGGATTCTCCCTTTTATTTTAATTTTTTTTGGAGTCTCACCTTTTTTTTTTAAATTTTTTTTGGGTTCTTTCCTTTATTTTGGGATTTTCTTTTTAAGGTCCCAAATTTTTGGGATTTTTTTTGGGATTCTCCTTTTTTTTGGTTTTTTTGGAGTCTCACCTTTTTTTTTTAAATTGTTTTTGGGTTTTCTCCTTTACTTTGAAGTTTTCTTTTTAAGATCCCCAAATTTTGGGATTTTTTTTTGGGTTCTCCCTTTTTTTGGGTTTTTTTTTGGAATCTCACCTTTTTTTAAAATTTTTTTGGGGTTCTCTCCTTTATTTTGAAGTTTTCTTTTTAAGATCCCAAATTTTTGGGATTTTTTTGGGATTCTCCCTTTTTTTTCGTTTTTTTTTTGGAATCTCACCTTTTTTTTAAAATTTTTTTGGGGTTCTCTCCTTTATTTTGGGATTTTCTTTTTAAGATCCCAAATTTTTGGGATTTTTGGGGATTTTCCCTCTTTTTTGTTTTTTTTTTCTTGCAGTCTCACCTTTTTTTTGGGGATTTTTTTTGGTTCTCTCCTTTATTTTGAAGTTTTCTTTTTAAAGTCCCAAATTTTTGGGATTTTTTGGGGGATTTCCCCTTTTTTTGGGGGGTTTTTTTTTGGAATCTCACCTTTTTTTAAATTTTTTTTTTGGGTTCTCTCCTTTATTTTGGAGTTTTCTTTTTAAGATCCCAAATTTTTGGGATTTTTTTGGGGATTTTCCCTCTTTTTTGTTTTTTTTTCTTGGAATCTTACATTTTTTTTAAACTTTTTTTTTGTTCTCTCTTTTATTTTGAAGTTTGCTTTTTAAGATCCCAAATTTTTGGGATTTTTTTTTGGGATTCTCCTTTTTTTTGGTTTTTTTTGGAGTCTCACCTTTTTTTTTAAATTTTTTTTTTTTGGTTCTCTCCTTTATTTTGGGATTTTCTTTTTAAGATCCCCAAATTTTGGGGATTTTTTTTGGGATTCTCCCTTTTATTTTAATTTTTTTTGGAGTCTCACCTTTTTTTTTTAAATTTTTTTTGGGTTCTTTCCTTTATTTTGGGATTTTCTTTTTAAGGTCCCAAATTTTTGGGATTTTTTTTGGGATTCTCCTTTTTTTTGGTTTTTTTGGAGTCTCACCTTTTTTTTTTTAATTGTTTTTGGGTTTTCTCCTTTACTTTGAAGTTTTCTTTTTAAGATCCCTAAATTTTGGGATTTTTTTTGGGGTTCTCCCTTTTTTTGGGTTTTTTTTTGGAATCTCACCTTTTTTTAAAATTTTTTTTGGTTCTCTCCTTTATTTTGAAGTTTTCTTTTTAAGATCCCAAATTTTTTGGATTTTTTTTGGGATTCTCCCTTTTTTTTCGTTTTTCTTGCAGTCTCTCCCTTTTTTAAAAATTTTTTTTGGGTTCTCTCTTTTATTTTGGAGTTTTCTTTTTAAGATCCCAAATTTTGGGGATTTTTTTGGGGATTTCCCCTTTTTTTTTTTTTTTTTTTTTTTTTGAATCTCACCTTTTTTTTAATTTTTTTTGGGTTCTCTCCTTTATTTTGAAGTTTTCTTTTTAAGATCCCAAATTTTTGGGATTTTTTTGGGATTCTCCCTTTTTTTTTGTTTTTTTTTTGGAATCTCACCTTTTTTTTAAAATTTTTTTGGGGTTCTCTCCTTTATTTTGGGATTTTCTTTTTAAGATCCCAAATTTTTGGGATTTTTGGGGATTTTCCCTCTTTTTTGTTTTTTTTTTCTTGCAGTCTCACCTTTTTTTTTGGGATTTTTTTTTTGGTTCTCTCCTTTATTTTGAAGTTTTCTTTTTAAAGTCCCAAATTTTTGGGATTTTTTGGGGGATTTCCCCTTTTTTTTTTGGGTTTTCTTTTGGAATCTCACCTTTTTTAAAATCTTTTTTTGGGTTCTCTCCTTTATTTTGGAGTTTTCTTTTTAAGATCCCAAATTTTTGGGATTTTTTTGGGGATTTTTCCTTTTTTTTTCGTTTTTCTTGCAGTCTTACCTTTTTTTTGGGGTATTTTTTTGGGTTCTCTCTTTTATTTTGAGTTTTTAAGATCCCCAATTTTTGGGGATTTTTTTGGGATTCTCCCTTTTTTTGGGGTTTTTTTTTGGATCTTCCCCCAATTTTTGGAATTTTTGAGGTCCCCAATTTTTGGGATCTCCCCAATTTTTAGTTTCCCAAATTTCTGAGGATTTTTTTTTTTGGGAGTTCCCCAATTTTTTGGATTTTTTTGAAGTTCTCTCTCCTTTTTTTTTAGGATCTCCCCAATTTTTAAGATCCCAAATTTCTGAGAATTTTTTTTTGATCCTTTATTTTTTGGGGGTTTTTTTTGGGATCTTCCCCCAATTTTTGGAATTTTTGAGGTCCCCAATTTTTGGGATCTCCCCAATTTTTAGTATCACAAATTTTTGAGAATTTTTTTGGGGAGTTCCCAAATTTTTTGGATTTTTTTTTTAAGTTCTCTCCTTTTTTTAGGATCTCCCCAATTTTTAAGATCCAAAATTTCTGAGATTTTTTTTTTTGGGGTCCTCAATTTTTTGGGATTTTTTTTTTTGGATCTTCCCCCATTTTTTGGAATTTTCGAGGTCCCCAATTTTTGGGATCTCCCCAATTTTTATTTTCCCGAATTTTTGAGAATTTTTTTTGAGGTTTCCCCAAATTTTTGGGGTTTTTTTTGAAGTTCTCTCCTTTTTTTTGGGGGGGGTCTCCCCAATTTTTAGGATCCCAATTTTTTGGGGTTTTTTTTTGGTGAGGATTCCCTAATTTTGGGGATTTTTTTGGGAGATTTTTTTGGGGGGAGGTTCCCCCAATTTTTTTTTTCTTTTTTCTTTCAAATCCCCAAATTTTTCACTTTTTTCGTTTCCATCTCTCCCCAAATTTTTCATTTTTTTTTACCCCAAATTTTTTCTGAGCTCCCCAAATTTTTTTTTCCCGCGATCTCCAACTTCCGGGTGGGGGGAGGGGCCCCAAATTTTGGGATTTTTTTTTAGGAAATTTTGGGGAATTTTTGTTTTTCGGGCTCCGTGCAGGGGGGAGGGGTCCCCAAATTCCCTGTGACGTCATGCGCGGGGGGCGTGGCTTCAGCCCCCGAGGGGCGTGGTCAAGCCGGAAAGGGGCGGGGCTTCATTCCGGAAGTGGGCGTGGCTACGCCGAGGCCGCGGGGGCTGATGGGAAAAAAATTAATTAAAAAAATAAAATTCTTTTAGGGCGAAATTCATCAAAATTCCTCCCAAAATTCCCAAATTTTCCCCAAAATTCCCTCAAAAAATCTCTAAAAATTCCCAAAATTCCTAAAAATTCCCAAATTTCCTAAATTTTCCCCAAATTCTTCCAAAATTCCCCAGATTTCACTCGAAAATTCACCAAAATCCTCCCAAAATAAAAAAAAAAATCCCCCAAAAATTCCCAAAATTTCCCTCCAAATTCTCTGCCAGAATTCCCAAAATCCCCAAAATTCCCAAATTCCTCCCAAAATTTGCAGAAATTCCCCAAATTCCTCTCCAGAATGCCCAAATTTCTCCCAAAATTCCCAAATTTTTCCCCAAAATTCATGAAATTCTTTCAAAGTCCTCCTAAAATTCTGAAATTCCCCAAAATTTCCCAAAATTCCCCCAAATTTCCCTCCAAAATTCCCAAATTTCATCCCAAATTTCCCCAAAATCCCCAAATCCACCCAAAATTCCTAAGAATTTCCCAAATTTCTGCCCAAATTCCCAAATTTCTCCCCAAAATTCCCAAAATTTTCCCCAAATTCCCCAAATTCCTCAAAAATTCAACCAAATTTCCACCAAAATTTCTCCCAAAATTCCCAAATCTCCCTCAAAATCTGCCCCAAAATCCCAAAAAATTCCCCAAATTCCTAAATTTTCCCCCAATTTTTTCCCAAAATTCCCCAGATTTCCCTCGAAAATTCCCCAAATCCTCCCAAAATTAAAAAAAAACAAAATTTTCCAAAATTTCCCTCCAAATTCTCTCCCAACATTCCCAAAATTCCCCAAATTCCCAAAATTCCCACGGAACTTCTCCCAAATCCTCCCCCAAAATCCTCGAATTTTCCTCCGAAATTCCCAAAATTCCTAAATTTCTTCCCCAAAAATCTAAAATTCTCTCCAAATCTCCAAAATTCCCAAAATCCTCCCAAGAATTCTCCCAAATTCTCCCCAAAAATTCTCAGAAATTCCCAAGTTCCTCCCAAATCCTCCCAAAATTCCCAAAAATTCCCCAAAGTTCCCAAAATTTTCCCAAAATTCCCCAAATTTTTCCCAAAATCCCCAAAATTCCTCCCCAAAAAATCCCCCCAAGGTCACAAAATTCCCAAAACTCCTAAAAATTCTCCTGAAATTTCACAAAGTTTCTCCAAAATTCCCAAAATCCCCAAATTCTTCCAAAATTCCTCAAATTATCCCCAAATTTCCTTCCAAAATTCCCCAATTTCTCCCAAAACTCCCCAAAATCCCCTGGAATTCTCCAAAAATTCCCAAAATTCTCCAAAAATTCCCAAAATTCTCCAAAATTCCCCAAATTTCTCCAAAATTCCCCAAATTTCTCCAAAATTCCCGAAGTTTCTCCCCCCAAATCCCAAAAAAATCCCAAATTCTCCCTCAAAATTCCCAAAAATCTTCCCAAAATTCCCTCCCAAAATCCTCCAAAATTTAAAAAAAAAAAAATTCCCAAAATTTCCTCCAAAATTTGCTCCAAAATTCCCCAAAATAAAAGAAAATCCCAAATTTCAGCCCCAAAATCTCTCAAATCTCCCAAAATTCCTCCCAAATTCCCAAATTCTTCCCAAAATTCCCAAATTCTTCCCAAAATCCTCCCCAAATTCCCCAAAATCTCCCAAATTCCCAATTTTTTCCCAAGGTTTCTCCCCAAAATGCCCAAATTTCTCTCCAAAATTCCCCAAAAATCCCCAAATTTCTGCACGATCCTCCCCAAATCGTCCTGAGTTCCTCCCAAAATTCCCAAATTCCTCCCAAAATTTCCAAAATTTCCCAAAATTTCCCAAAATTCCCCCAAGTTCCCCAAAATCCACCCAAATTTCCCTCCAAAATTCCCCAAAATCCCCAAGATTCCTCTCCAAAATTCCCAAAAATCTCCCAAAATCTCCCAAAATTCCCAAAAATCTCCCAAAATTCCCCAAATTTCCCCAAAATTCCCTGAAATTCTACAAAAAAATCCAAAATTCTCAAATTCCTCTGAAAATTCTCCCAAATTTCCCAAATTTCTCCCAAATTCCTCTCCAAAATTCCCAAAAATAAAAGGAAATCCCAAATTTCTCCCCAAAATTCCCCAAAATTTTCCCCAAAATTCCTAAAATTCCCCAAATTTAAAAATAATCTCATATTTCTCTCTCCAAATTCACAAATTTCTCAAAATTTCCCAGTTCTCCCAAATTTCTTCCAAAATTCCCTCAAAATCTCCCAAAATTCCCAAAATTTTCCAAAATTTCTCACAAAATTCCCAAATTTCTCCCCCAAAATTCCCCAAAATTAAAAAAAATTTCCCAAAATTCCCCCAAATCCCCGAAATTCTACAAAAAAATCCAAAATTCTCAAATTCCTCTGAAAAATCTCCCAAAATTCCCAAATTCCTCCCAAATTTCTCTCCAAAATTCCCAAAAATAAAAGGAAATCCCAAATTTCTCTCCAAAATCCAAGATTCCCCAAATTTCTCTCCAAATTCCCAAATTTTTCCGCAGATTTTTCCCTAAAATGCCCAAATTTCCAACGAAAGTTCCCAAAAATTCCTCAAAATCACCCAAATTTTTCCAGATCTCCCAAAATTCCCAAAATTCCTAAATTTTCCCCAAATTTCTGCAAAATCCTCCCCAAAATCCTCCCGAAATTTCTCAAAATTCCCTTCAAAATTTCTCAAAATCCCCCAAAATTCCCAAATTCCTCCCAAATTCCCAAAAATCCAAAAAATTCCCCCGAATTTCCTCCAAAATTCCCAAAATTCACCCAAATTCTCCCAAAATCCACCCAAATTTTCCTCCAAAATTCCCAAAAATTCCCAAAATTTTCCTCTGAACTTCCCCGAATTCCCAAAATTCTCAGAAAATCTCACAAAAATTCCCAATTTTTCCCCCAAATTTCTCCCTAAAATGACCAAATTTCCCTCAAAATTCCCCAAAATTCCCCAAATTTCTCCAAGTTTCCCCCAAATTTCCCAAATTCGCCCAAATTTTTCCCAAAATCCTCCGAAAATTTCCCCAATTCTTGCAAATTTCCATCCAAAATCCCCAAATTTCCCAAATTTCTCCCAAAATCTTCCCAAAATCTTCCCAAAATCTCTCCGAAAGTTCCCAAATTTTCCTCCAAAACCCTCCAAATTCCCCAAAATTCCCCAAAATTCCCCAAATTTTCCCAAAATTTCCCCAAAATCATCCCAAAATCTCAAAAAAATTCCCCCAAAATTCCCAAATTTCCCTCCAAAATTCCCCAAAAATTCCCCAAATTTCCCCAAATTTTCCCCAAAATTCCCCGAAAATTCCCCAAATTTCCCCAAATTCCCCAAATTTCCCAAATTTTCCCCAAAATTTCCCAAAATTTCCCAAAATTTCCCAAATTCCCAGATTTACCTGCGCTCTGGGCAGGGCGTGGCTCGGGAGCGCTGTGGGGAAGGGCAGAGTCAGCACAGCCCAAAAATTTGGGAATTTTGCCCAAAAATCCCAAAAATTTTGGGGAGAAATCACCAAAATTCGGAAATTCTGGGGTCTGGGGAGTCCCAAAATTTCCAATTTCGAAGGAGGAATTCCCAAAATCCCCAAATTTTGGGGGTTTGGGAATCCAAAATTCCAAAATTTGGGGTCTGGGGTGTCTCAAAAATGTGAAGTTTTTGGGGTCTGAGGTCCCAAATTTTGGGGATTTTTGGAGAAAATTCCTAATTTTTGGAGGAAAAATTCCTAAATTTTGGGGTTTTGGGTCTGGGGGTCCCAAATTTTTGGGGAGATTTTTTGGGGGTACCAAATTTTGGGATTTTTGGGGAAAAATTCCCAAATTTTGGGGGTCTGAGGTCCCAAATCTGAGAATTTTTGGGAAAGAATTCCCAAAATTTTGGGATTTTTGGAGAAGAATTCCCAAATTTTTTCATTTTGGGAGAAGAATTCTGAAATTTTGGGGTTTTTGGGGCTGGGGGTCTCAAATTTTGGGTGTTTTGGGGCCAGAATTCCCAAATTTTTTTGGTTTTTGGGGAAGAATTCCCAAATTTTTGCATTTTTTGGGGAGAAATTCCCAAATTTTTGGGTTTTGGGCTCAGGGGGTCCCAAATTTTTGCATTTTTTGGGCAAGAATTCCCAAAATTTCGGGATTTTTGTGGAAAAATTCCCAAATTTTTACATTTTTGGGGAAGAATTCCCAAATTTGGGATTTTTGGGCTCAGGGGGTCCCAAATTTTTGGGTTTTGAGGTCCAGGGGGTCCCAAATTTTGGGATTTTTTGGGTTTTTTTTCAATTCTTAGGGTCTGAGATCCCAAATTTTTGGGGTTTTGGGGCAAATTCCTAAATTTTGGGGTTTTTTGGAAAGAATTCCCAAATTTTTGGGGTCTGGGGATCCCAAGTTTGGGATTTTGGGAAAGAATTCCCAAATTTCTGCAATTTTTGGAGAAGAATTCCCAAATTTTTTCATTTTTGGGAGAAGAATTCCCAAATTTTGGCATTTTTGGGTCTGGGGGTCCCAAATTTTGAGTGTTTTGGGCAAGAATTCCCAAATTTTTTTGTTTTTTGGGGAAGAATTCCCAAATTTTTACTTTTTTGTGGAAAATTTCCCAAATATTTGGCACTTTTGGTTTGGGGAATTCCCAAATTTTGGCATCTTGGGAAAGAATTCCCAAATTTTTTTTTTTATTTGGGGAACAATTCTCAAATTTTTGGGGTCTGAGGTCCCAAATTTTTGCTTTTTTTGGGGAGAAATTCCCTAATTTTTATTATTTTTTGGGGAAAAATTCCCAAATTTTTGCATTTTTTTGGGGAGAAATTCCCAAATTTTTGGGTTTTGGGCTCAGGGGGTCCCAAATTTTGGGGATTTTGAGAAAGAATTCCCAAAATTTTGGGATTTTTGTGGAAAAATTCCCAAATTTTTTCATTTTTGGGAGAAGAATTCCCAAATTTGGTTGTTTTGAGGCTCAGGGGGTCCCAAATTTTGGGATTTTTTTGGGTTTTTTTTTCAATTTTTATGGTCTGAGATCCCAAATTTTTGGGTTTTTGGGGCGAATTCCCAATTTTTTTTTGTTTTTTGGGGAAGAATTCCTGAATTTTTTTTTTTTTTTTTTTTTTTTTTTAAATTCCCAAATTTTTGGGTTTTGGGCTCAGGGGGTCCCAAATTTTTTCATTTTTTGAGAAAGAATTCCCAAAATTTTGGGATTTTTGTGGAAAATTTCCCAAATTTTTGCATTTTTTGGGGAAGAATTCCCAAATTTGGGATTTTTGGGGCTGGGGGTCCCAAATTTTTGGGTTTTGAGGTCCAGGGGGTCCCAAATTTGGGGATTTTTTTGGTTTTTTTTGAATTTTTGGGGTCTGAGATCCCAAATTTTTGGGATTTTGGGGAAAATTCCCAAATTTTGGGGTTTTTTTGGGAAGAATTCCTGAATTTTTTTGGTTTTTTTTGGGAGAAATTCCCAAATTTTTGGGGTTTGAGGTCCAGGGGGTCCCAAATTTTGGAATTTTTTTTGTTTTTTTGGTGTTTTTTGGGATTTTTTAAATTTTTTTGGTCTCACCTCGGCTCGGCCTTTTTGCACTTGAACTTCTTACCTGCGGAGAGAGCGAAATTTGGGAATTTTAGGGAATTTTGGGAGAAATTTTGGGAAATTTGGGGAAAATTTGGGGAAATTTGGGGAATTTGGGGGAAAATTTGGGGAATTTGGGGGAGTTTTGGGGTTTTGGGGAGAATTTTGGGAGAAATTTTGGGAAATTTGGGGAAAATTGGGGGAATTTGGGGAATTTTGGGGGAAAATTTGGGGAATTTTTGGGGTTTTGGGGAGAATTTTGGGGAGGATTTGGGGGAATTTGGGGGAAAATTTGGGGGAATTTTGGGATTTTTGGGAGGAATTTTGGGGAATTTGGGGCAATTTTGGGAAGAATTTGGGGAAATTTGGGGAATTTGGGGAAAATTTGGGGGAATTTGGAAGAGTTTGGGGGAATTTTGGGGAGAATTTGGAGATTTTTGGGGAATTTGGGGAATTTTTGGAAATTTGGGGGAATTTTGGGGATTTTGGGGAGGAATTTTAGGGAATTTGGGGGATTTTTGGGAAGAATTTGGGGAAATTCGGAGGATTTTTGGGATTTTTGGGAGAATTTTGGGGATTTTGGGAGGAATTTGGGGAAATTTGGAGAATTCTGAGGGATTTAGGGGGAATTTTTTTGGAATTTTGGGGAAATTTGGGAGAAATTTTGGGAAATTTGGGGAAATTCGAAAGATTTTTGGGATTTTTGGGAGGAATTTTGGGGAATTTGGGATAATTTTGGGAAATTTGGAAAAATTTGGGGCATTCTGGGGATTTTTTGGGACATTTTTGGGGATTTTTGGGAGGAATTTGGGGAATTTTGGGGATTTTTAGGATATTTTGGAGAGGATTTGGGGGAGTTTTCGGGGAATTTTGGGGAAAATTTGGGGAATTTGGGGAAATTTGGGAAATTTGGGGATTTTGGGGGAATTTTTTTTTAAATTTGGCGATTTTGGGGGAATTTTCGGAGAATTTTTGGGGTAATTTGAGGGATTTGGGGAATTTTTGGGCATTTTTGGGAAATTTGGGGAAAATTTGGGGAAATTTTTGGGATTATTTGGGGGAATTTTGGGGATTTGTGGGGGAGGTTTGGGATATTTTGGAGAAATTTGGGGATTTGGGGAGGAATTTGGGGAAATTTGGAGAATTCTGAGGAATTTTGGGGATTTTGGGGGAATTTTTTTTAGTTTTGGGGAATTTTGGGAGAAATTTTGGGAAATTTGGGGAAAATTTGGAGGAATTTGGGGAATTTGGGGAATTTTTGGAAATTTGGGGAATTTTGGGGTATTTTGGAGGAGAATTTTGGGGATTTGGGGGAAATTTGGGGGAATTTTGGAATTTTTGGAGGAATTTTGGGGAATTTGGGACAATTTGGGAAGAATTTGGGGAAATTTGGGGAATTTTTTGGAAAATTTGGAGATTTTTGGGGAATTTTGGGGAATTTTGGGGAATTTTGGGGGGATTTGGGGAATTTTGGGGAAATTTGGGGGAATTTTGGGATTTTTGGGAGGAATTTTGGGGAATTTGGGGTAATTTTGGGGTAATTCGGGGAATTTTTGGGGGAATTTTGTGAACTTTAGGGCATTTTTGGGATTGAAATTTTTTGGGGGAATTTTTTTTATGTTTTAAAATTTTTTTTATTTTTGGGGCAAAAAAATTTGGGATTTTTTTGGATTTTTTAGGATTTTAGGGTCGGGGATTTTTTTGGGGGTCCCGGGAAAGTTTTTGGGGTCAGGAATTTTGGGATTTTTGGGTAATTTTTGGGTAATTTTTGGTGTTTTTTGGGCACTCCCTGAGGGCGATGAGCACCCCCAGCCCCAATGGAGATTTTTGGGATTTTTTTTTTAATTTTTGGTGAATTTTTTGGGATTTTTTTTAGGATTTTTTTGGAGGATTTTTTGAAGGGATTTTAGGGTTGGAATTTTTTTGGGGTCCCGAGAAGGATTTTTGGGGTGGAAATTTTGGAATTTTTTTGTAGATTTTTAAAATATTTTTAGGGTCATTTTTGGGGATTTTTTTTACATTTTTTGAAGATTTTTTGGGGATTTTTCAGGGTTCTTTTTTTTAGAATTTTGAATTGATTTTTTGGGTTTTTATTCAATTCTTTGGGGGGAATTTTTTGGGGGATTTTTTGAGGATTTTGGGATTTTTTTGTAGATTTTTGGAGTATTTTTACGGGGATTTTTTGGGATTTTTTTTACATTTTTTGGAAGATTTTTTGGAGATTTTTTGGGCATTTTTTTCAGGGTTCTTTTTTTTAGAATTTTTAATTGATTTTTTGGGTTTTTATTCAATTCTTTGGGGGAATTTTTTGGGGGATTTTTGAGGATTTCGGGGTCAAGAATTTTGGGATTTTTTTGTAGATTTTTGGAGTATTTTTACGGGGATTTTTTTGGGATTTTTTTTACATTTTTTGGAAGATTTTTTGGAGATTTTTTGGGCATTTTTTTCAGGGTTCTTTTTTTTAGAATTTTTAATTGATTTTTGGGTTTTTATTCAATTCTTTGGGGGAATTTTTTGGGGGATTTTTTGAGGATTTCGGGGTCAAGAATTTTGGGATTTTTTTGTAGATTTTTGGAGTATTTTTACGGGGATTTTTGGGGATTTTTTTTACATTTTTTGGAGATTTTTTGGGCATTTTTTTCAGGGTTTTTTTGGGGTTTTTTTTAGGATTTTTAATTGATTTTTGGGATTTTTATTCAATTCTTTAGGGAATTTTTGGGAGGAATTTTTTGGGGATTTTTCGAGGATTTCGGGGTCAGGAATTTTGGGATTTTTGGGTAATTTTTGGGCAATTTTTGGGATTTTTGGGCACTCACTGAGGGCGATGAGCACGCCGAGCACGAACATGACGATGCTGAGGATCAGCCCCCGCCAGGCGCAGAGATTCGTAATCTGCACAGCCCCGGAAAGCCAAAAATCCAACCCAAAATCCACCCCGGAACCCAAAAAAATGAAATCTCCGACCCCGAAAACCCCAAAATCAAAAAAAAAGTGAGAAAAACCAAAAAAACCCCAAAAAATTAACTTAAAATTGAAAAAAAGTCCCAAGAAATGAACTGAGAATGTCCGAAAAACTCCAAAATTTAACCCAAAATCCACCCCGGAACCCAAAAATGAAATCCCTGAGCCCCGAAAACATCAAAATAAAAAAAAAATGAGTCAAAAACTAAAAAAAAACCCAAAAATTAACTTAAAATTGAAAAAAAATCCAAGAAATGAACCAAAAATGTCCAAAAACTTCAGAAATTAACCCAAAATTGACCCCAAAACCCAAAAAATGAAATCCCCGAGCCCCAAAACCCCAAAAGCAAAAATCCCCAAAAAACCCCCAAAAAACCAAAGTAAAACCTCAAAAAAAAAAAAAACTTTTCCAAAAAAATGAACCTAAACCAAAAAAATTTCCCAAAAATTAACTGAAAACCAAAAAAAATTGCCCCAAAACCAAAAAAAAACCCAAAAATGAACCCAAAATTGCTGAAAAAAATCCCAAAATGAGCCCAAAAATCCCCAAATCCCAATTTTCCCCAAAATTCCCAAAAATCCCCCAAATTCCCAAAATTTCCCCCAAAATTTCCAAATTTCCCCTAAAAATTCCCCAAGCTTCCCCCAAAATTCCCAAAATTTCCCCAAAATTCCCAATTTTCCCCCAAAATTCCCCCAAATTTCCCCAACACTTCCCAAAAATTTTCCCAAACTTCCCTCAAAATCTCCCAAAATTCCCAAAATTTCCCCAAGTTCCCAAATATTCCATGGAATTCCCCAAATTTCCCCAAAATCCCCAAAATTTCCCCCAATATTTCCCCCAAAATCCCCAAAATTTCCCCAAATTTCCTCAAAATTTCCCAGAATTTCCCCCAAAATTTCCCACATTTTCCCCCAAAATTCCCCAATTTCCCCCAAATTATCCTCAAATTTCTCCCCCAAATTCCCAATATCTCCCAAATTCCCAAAATTTCCCCAAAATTCTTCAAAATTTCCCCAAATTTTCCACAAAATTCCTGAAAATTTCCCAAAATTTCCCCAAATTTTTTTCTGGAAATTTCCCAAAATTCCCCAAATTCCACCAAATTTCCCCAAAATTTCCCCAAATTTCCCCTAAAAATTCTCCATAATTTCCCAAAAATTCCTCAAATTTTTCCCAAAATCTCCCCCAAATTTCCCCAAATTCCCCAAAATTTCCTAATTTCCCCTAAAAATTCCTCTATATTCCCCAAATTTTCCCAAATTTCCCAAATTTTCCCCCAAATTCCCTAAATTTTCCCCGAATTCCCCCGATTTCCCCCCAAAATTCCCCCAAAATTCCCCAAAATTCCCAATTTTCTCCCAAAATTCCCCCAAATTTCCCCAAATTCCCCCAAAATTTCCCCAATTTTTCCCAAATTTTCTCCAAAATTTCCCCAAATTTCCTCAAATCATCCAAAATTCAAAATTTCCCCAAAAATCTCCCCCAAATTCCCAAAAATGCCCAAATTTTCCCCCAAACTCCCCAAATTTTCTCCCAAATTCACCAAATTTTCCCAAAAATTTCCCCCAAATTTTCCCAAAATTTCCAAAATTTTCCCCAAAATTTCCCAAAATTTCCCCAAAACGCCCAAATTTTCCCTGAAATTTCCCCAAATTTCCTCAAATCATCCAAAATTCTCCAATTTCCCGCCAAAATTTCCCCCAAATCCCCGAATTTCCCCAAAATTTCTGCAATTTCCCCAAATTCCCCCAAAATTTCCCCAAATTTTCCCCAGAATCCCCAATTTCCCTCCAAAATTCCCCCAAAATTCCCGATTTTCCCAAAATTCCCCAATTTTTCCCAAAATTCCCCCAAAATTTCCCAAATTTCCCCCAAATCCCAAAATTTCCAAAATTTCCCCCAAATCCCCAATTAATTTCCCCCAAAAATTCCAAAAAATTTCCCCAAAATTTCCCCAAATTGCCCAAACTCCCCAAATTTTCGCCCAAATTTTCTCAAAACCTCTCCCAAAATTCCCAAATTTTCCCAAAATTCCCAAATTTTCCCCAAATTTCCCCAAATTCTCCCCAATTCTGCACTCACCATAATTGAAAGGCTCCCGCGCCCGCACAGCCTCTGGGGGAAAAGAAAAATTTGAGAAATTTGGGGAAATTTTGGAGAAAATTTGGGAATTTTGGGGAAATTTTGGGGAAAATTTGGGAATTTTGGGGAAATTTTGGGGAAAATTTGGGAATTTTAAGGAAATTTTGGGGAAATTTTGGGGAAAATTCGAGAATTTTGGGGTGAAATTTGGGGGAATTTCAGGGAATTTTGGGGTGAAATTTGGGGGAAATTTGGGAATTTTGGGGAAATTTGAGGAATTTCAGGGAAATTCTGGGGAAAATTTGAGGGAATTTTGGGGAAATTTGGGAGAAATTTGAGGATTTTGGGGAAATTTGGGGAATTTTGGGGGGAAATTTAGGGAATTTTGGGAAATTTTGGGGGAATTGGGAGAATTTAGGAGAATTTGGGGAATTTTGGGGAATTTCAGGGAAATTTGAGGAGAATTTTGGGGAAATTCCAAAGGATTTGGGGAAATTTTGAGAGAATTTGGGGGGAATTTGGGAATTTTGGGGAAATTTGGGGGAAATTTTGGGAAAATTTGTGAGAATTTGTGAACATTTTTGAGAAATTTTGAAAGATTTAGGAGAATTTTGGGAATTTTGAGGAAAATTTGGAGGACTTCGGGGAAATTTTGGGGAATTTTAGAAATTTTGAGGGGAATTTGGGAATTTTGGGGAAATTTGGGGAAAATCTGGGAGATTTGAGGAAATTTTGGGGTCACTTTGGGAATCTTGGGGGAAATTCGGAGGAATTTGGGACAAATTTTGGAAATTTTGGCAGAATTTTGGGGAATTTGAGGGAATTTTGGGAGACATTTCGGGGCAATTTTGGGGAATTTTGTGAGAATTTTGAGGAAATTTGGGGCCCCATTAATTCAATTAATTAATTCATTACCATTAATTATTAGCCGAATTAATCCATTAATTAATTAATTACCCAATAACTAATGCTCTATTAACGCGTTCATGAATTAGCACATTAATTACTAATTAACCATTTATTAATTTATGAACACTTTAATTGATGAAAACATTAACCCATTAATCCATTCATTAAGCACTTAATTAATCACCTCATTAGCTCATCAACACATTAATAAATTTATTAACTCATTAATTCACTCATCAACATATTAATTAATCACCTCATTAACTCATTAATTAACACATTAATTAACTCATGAACCATTAATTCACTCATTAACACATTAATTCATTAGTCCGTTTATTAATCCTTTAATTAAGTCATTAAATCATTAATTTATTAACACAGAAATTTGGGGAATTTCAGATTTTGGCAATTTGGGATTTTGGGAATTTGGGATTTGGGGATTTGGGATTTTGGGATTTTGGGATTTTGGGAACTGGAGATTTTGGGGATTTGGGATTTGGGAATTTGGGATTTTGGGAATTTGGGATTTTGGGATTTTGGGAACTGGAGATTTTGGGGATTTGGGATTTGGGGATTTGGGAATTTGGGATTTTGGGATTCAGGATTTTGGGAATTGGGGATTTGGCATTTTGGGAATTGGGGATTTGGCATTTTGGGAATTTGGGATTTGGGGAATTCAGGATTTTGGGAATTTGGGATTTGGGATTTTGGGAATTTGGGATTTGGGGATTTGGGAATTTGGGATTTTGGGATTCAGGATTTTGGGAACTGGGGATTTGGGGAATTTGGGATTTGGGGATTTGGGATTTTAGGAATTGGGGATTTGGCATTTTGGGATTTGGGAATTTGGGATTCAGGATTTTGGGAATTGGGGATTTGGCATTTTGGGAATTGGGGATTTGGCATTTTGGGAATTTGGGATTTGGGGAATTCAGGATTTTGGGAATTTGGGATTTGGGATTTGGGAATTTGGGATTTGGGATTTGGAATTTGGGATTTTGGGATTCAGGATTTTGGGAACTGGGGATTTGGGGAATTTGGGATTTGGGGATTTGGGATTTGGGATTTTAGGAATTGGGGATTTGGCATTTTGGGATTTGGGAATTTGGGATTCAGGATTTTGGGGATTTGGGATTTTGGGAATTTGGATTTGGGAATTTGGGACATATGGGATTTTGGGATTTGGGAATTTGGGATTTTGGGAATTGGGAATTTGGGATTTTGGGGATTTGGGATTTTGGGAATTTGGGATTTGGGAATTTGGGACATATGGATTTTGGGATTTGGGAATTTGGGATTTTGGGAATTGGGAATTTGGGATTCAGGATTTTGGGGATTTGGGATTTTGGGAATTTGGGATTTGGGAATTTGGGACATATGGGATTTTGGGATTTGGGAATTTGGGATTTTGGGAATTGGGAATTTGGGATTTTGGGAATTGAGACTTTTGGGAATTTGGGATTTGGGATTTTGGGAATTTGGGATTTGGGGAATTTGGGAATTCGGGATTTTGGGAATTGGGGATTTGGGATTTGGGATTCAGGATTTTGGGAACTGGGGATTTGGGGAATTTGGGATTTGGGGAATTTGGGATTTGGGGAATTGGGACATTTGGGAATTTGGGATTTGGGACTTGGGATTTGGGGAATTTGGGGATTTGGGAATTGAGACATTTGGGATTTTGGGAATTTGGGATTTGGGATTTGGGGAGTTTGGGATATGGGGAATTTTGGACTTGGGATTTTGGGAATTGGGACATTTGGGAATTTGGATTTTGGGAATTTGGGGAATTTGGGATTTGGGGATTTGGAATTTTGGGAATTCGGGATTTTGGGATTTGGGAATTTGGGATTTGGGATTTGGGATTTGGGGAATTTGGAAAGTCACGAGAAGAACTCAGCACACACAAAGCAAACCCCACGGTCAGCACCAGATAATTACCCCGTAATTACCCACTAATTACCCACTAATTACCCACTAATTACCCCGCAAATAAACTGTAATTATCCCATAATGACCCCGTAATTAACACGTAATTGTCCCACTAATTATCCATAAATACACCCAAATTATCCCTTAATTATCTCTTAATTACCGCTTAATGACCCCGTAATTACCCCGTAATTAACCCAAAATTACTCAATAATTACCCGCTAATTACCCCATAATTACCCACTAATTACCCCATAATTACCCACTAATTACCCCATAAATACACCCAAATTATCCCTTAATTATCTCTCAATTACCGCCTTAATGACCCCGTAATTACCCCGTAATTAACCCAAAATTTCCCCATAATTACCCGCTAATTACCCCATAATTACCCGCTAATTACCCCATAATTACCCACTAATTACCCCAAAAATACACCAAAATTATCCCTTAATTATCTCTTAATTACCGCCTTAATGACCCCGTAATTACCCCGTAATTAACCCCTAATTACCACATAATTATCCCAGAGTGACCCCATAATTAGACCATAATCACCCCGTAATTACCGCATAATTACACTATAATTACCCCATAATTACCGGATAATTACCGCCTTAATTACCCGCTAATTACCCCATAATTACCAGATAATTACCCCGTAATTAGCAAGTATTTACCCCAAAATTATTATGTAATTATCCCAAAATCGTTGTACGATGACGCCGTAATTAGTGCTTAATTACCACATCGTCCCAACACCATAATTACCTCATAATTACCCCGAAATTATTAAACAATTACCCATAATTATCGCATAATTACCCCATAATTATTGGGAAATTATCCCAAAATTGCTACGTAATTACCCAAAAAATTGTTGCATAATTACCCCATAATTATTGCATAATTACCCCATAATCCCAACGCCGTAATTACCCAATAATTACCCCGTAATTACCCAGAAATTATTAATTACTCCATAATTACCCCGTATTTACCCTATAGCCCCCACACCGTAATTACCCCAAAATTATTGTATAATTATCCTAAAATTATTGGGTAATTACCCCAAAATTATTGCAAAATTACCCTAAAAATATTGCATAATTACCCTAAAATTATTGTGTAATTACCCCAAAATTAGTATGCAATTACCCCAAAATTCTTGCATAATTACCCCAAAATTATTGCATAATTACACCAAATTATTGCGTAATTACCGAAAAATTACTGTGTAATTATCCAAAATTATTGCATAATTGCCCCAAAATTATTGCTTAATTCCCCAAAAATTACTGTGTAATTACCCAAAACTATTGCATAATTACCCATAATTATTGCACATAATTACCCCTTAATTATTGCATAATTACCGAAAATTACTGCATAATCACACCAAAATTCTTCCATAATTACCCCAAAATTATTGCATAATTACCCCAAAATTATTGTATAATTACCCTAAAATTATTTCGTAATTACCCCAAAATTAGTATGCAATTACCCCAAAATTGCTGCATAATTACCCCAAAATTGCTACATAATTACCCAAAAATTATTGCAAAATTACCCTAAAATTATTGCATAATTAACCCAAAATTATTGTGTAATTACCGCAAAATTACCGTGTAATTACCCAACATTATTGCATAATTGCCCCAAATTTATTGCATAATTACCCTAAAATTATTGCATAATTACCCCAAAATTCTTGCGTAATTACACCAAATTATTGTGTAATTACCCAAAAATTACTGTGTAATTATCCAAAATTACTGTGTAATGACCCCAAAATTATTGCTTAATTTCCAAAAATTTACTGTGTAATTACCCAAAACTATTGCATAATTACCCATAATTATTGCACATAATTACCCTTAATTATTGCATAATTACCTAAAATTACTGCATAATCACACCAAAATTCTTCCATAATTACCCCAAAATTATCGTACAATTACCCCAAAATTATTGCATAATTACCCTAAAATTATTTCGTAATTACCCCAAAATTAGTATGCAATTACCCCAAAATTCTTGCATAATTACCCCAAAATTCTTGCGTAATTACACCAAATTATTGTGTAATTACCCAAAAATTACTGTGTAATTACACCAAAATTACTGTGTAATGACCCCAAAATTATTGCTTAATTTCCAAAAATTTACTGTGTAATTACCCTAAAATTATTGCGAAATTACCCCAAAATTATTATACAATTACCCCAAAATTATTGCATAATTACCCCAAAATTACTGCATAATTACCCCAAAATTACTGTGTAATTACCCCAAAATTATTGCTTAATTTGCCAAAAATTACTGAGTAATTACCCAAAATTATTGCATAATTACCCCAAAATTACTGCGTAATTACCCCAAAATTATTGCGTAATTACCCAAAATTGTTGCGTAATTACCTCAAAATTACTGCATAATTACCCTAAAATTATTGCATAATTACCCCAAAATTATTGGGAAATTACCCCAAAAATTCTTGCATAATTACCCCAAATTATTGCCTAATTACCCAAAAACTACTGTGTAATTACCCCAAAATTGCTACATAATTACCCAAAAATTATTGCATAATTACACCAAATTATTGCATAATTACCCAAAAATTACTGAGTAATTACCCAAAATTATTGCATAATTACCCCATAATTATTGCATAATTACCCATAATCATTGCACATAATTACCCTAAAATTATTGCATAATTACCTAAAATTACTGCATAATCACACCAAAATTCTTTCATAATTACCCCAAAATTATTGCATAATCAACCCCAAATTAGTGCATAATTACACCAAAATTCGTATGCAATTACCCCAAAATCACTGCATAATTACCACAAAATTATTGTGTAATTACCCCAAATTAGTGCGTAATTACCCCAAAATTCTTGCATAATTATATCAAATTATTGCATAATTACCGAAAAATTACTGTGCAATTATCCAAAATTACTGCATAATGACCCCAAAATTATTGCATAATTACCCTAAAATTATTCCGTAATTACCCCAAAATTAGTATGCAATTACCCCAAAATTACTGTCTAATTACACAAAAATTATTGGGAAATTACCCCAAAGTTGCTACATAATTACCCAAAAATTATTGCATAATTACCCCAAAATAATTGGGTAATTACCCCAAAACTCTTGCATAATTACCCCAAATTATTGCGTAATGACCCAAAATTACTGAGTAATTACCCAAAATTATTGCATGACCCCAAAATTACTGAACAATTACCCCAAAATTATTGCATAATTACCCCAAAATTATTGTGTCATTACCCAAAAATTGTTGCATAATTACCCCAAAATCACTGCATAATTACCCTAAAGTGACCCTATAGAGACCTATAGCACCTATGGCACCTATAGCACCTATGGCACCTATGGCACCTATGGCACCTATGGCACCTATAGCACCTATGGCACCTATAGCACCTATGGCACCTATGGCACCTATGGCACCTATAGCACCTATGGCACCTATGGCACCTATGGCACCTATAGCACCTATGGCACCTATAGCACCTATGGCACCTATGGCACCTATATCACCTATAGCACCTATGGCACCTATGGCACCTATGGCACCTATGGCACCTATGGCACCTATAGCACCTATGGCACCTATGGCACCTATAGCACCTATGGCACCTATAGCACCTATGGCACCTATGGCACCTATAGCACCTATGGCACAGCACCTATAGCACCTATAGCACCTATGGCACCTATGGCACCTATGGCACCTATGGCACCTATGGCACCTATAGCACCTATAGCACCTATGGCACCTATAGCACCTATGGCACCTATGGCACCTATAGCACCTATGGCACCTATAGCACCTATAGCACCTATGGCACCTATGGCACCTATGGCAGCTATGGCACCTATGGCACCTATAGCACCTATGGCACCTATAGCACCTATAGCACAGCACCTATGGCACCTATGGCACCTATGGCAGCTATGGCACCTATAGCACCTATGGCACCTATGGCACAGCACCTATAGCACCTATGGCACCTATAGCACCTATGGCACCTATGGCACCTATAGCACCTATGGCACCTATAGCACCTATGGCACCTATAGCACCTATGGCCCTATGGCACCTATGGCACCTATGGCAGCTATGGCACCTATAGCACCTATGGCACCTATGGCACAGCACCTATAGCACCTATGGCACCTATAGCACCTATGGCACCTATGGCACCTATGGCACCTATGGCACCTATAGCACCTATGGCACCTATGGCACCTATAGCACCTATGGCACCTATGGCACCTATAGCACCTATGGCACCTATGGCACCTATGGCACCTATAGCACCTATGGCACCTATGGCACCTATAGCACCTATAGCACCTATAGCACCTATGGCACCTATGGCACAGCACCTATGGCACCTATGGCACCTATGGCACCTATGGCACCTATAGCACCTATAGCACCTATAGCACCTATGGCACCTATGGCACCTATGGCACCTATAGCACCTATAGCACCTATGGCACCTATGGCACCTATGGCACCTATAGCACCTATGGCACCTATAGCACCTATAGCACCTATGGCACCTATAGCACCTATGGCACCTATGGCACCTATGGCACCTATAGCACCTATAGCACCTATGGCACCTATGGCACCTATGGCACCTATGGCAGCTATGGCACCTATAGCACCTATGGCACCTATGGCACCTATAGCACCTATGGCACCTATGGCACCTATGGCAGCTATGGCAGCTATAGCACCTATGGCACCTATGGCACCTATGGCACCTATAGCACAGCACCTATAGCACCTATGGCACCTATGGCACCTATAGCACCTATGGCACCTATGGCACCTATAGCACCTATGGCACCTATGGCACCTATGGCACCTATGGCACCTATAGCACCTATAGCACCTATGGCACCTATAGCACCTATAGCACCTATGGCACCTATGGCACCTATGGCACCTATAGCACCTATGGCACCTATGGCACCTATAGCACCTATAGCACCTATGGCACCTATAGCACCTATGGCACCTATAGCACCTATAGCACCTATGGCACCTATGGCACCTATGGCACCTATGGCACCTATAGCACCTATGGCAGCTATAGCACCTATAGCACCTATGGCACCTATAGCACAGCACCTATGGCACCTATGGCAGCTATGGCAGCTATGGCACCTATGGCACCTATGGCACCTATGGCACCTATAGCACCTATAGCACCTATGGCACCTATGGCACCTATGGCACCTATAGCACCTATGGCACCTATAGCACCTATGGCACCTATAGCACCTATGGCAGCTATAGCACCTATAGCACCTATGGCACCTATGGCACCTATGGCACCTATAGCACCTATAGCACCTATGGCACCTATGGCACCTATGGCACCTATAGCACCTATGGCACCTATAGCACCTATAGCACCTATGGCACCTATAGCACCTATGGCACCTATGGCACCTATGGCACCTATAGCACCTATAGCACCTATGGCACCTATGGCACCTATGGCACCTATGGCAGCTATGGCACCTATAGCACCTATAGCACCTATGGCACCTATAGCACCTATGGCACCTATGGCACCTATGGCAGCTATGGCAGCTATAGCACCTATGGCACCTATGGCACCTATGGCACCTATAGCACAGCACCTATAGCACCTATGGCACCTATGGCACCTATAGCACCTATGGCACCTATGGCACCTATAGCACCTATGGCACCTATGGCACCTATGGCACCTATGGCACCTATAGCACCTATAGCACCTATGGCACCTATAGCACCTATAGCACCTATGGCACCTATGGCACCTATGGCACCTATAGCACCTATGGCACCTATGGCACCTATAGCACCTATAGCACCTATGGCACCTATAGCACCTATGGCACCTATAGCACCTATAGCACCTATGGCACCTATGGCACCTATGGCACCTATGGCACCTATAGCACCTATGGCAGCTATAGCACCTATAGCACCTATGGCACCTATAGCACAGCACCTATGGCACCTATGGCAGCTATGGCAGCTATGGCACCTATGGCACCTATGGCACCTATGGCACCTATAGCACCTATAGCACCTATGGCACCTATGGCACCTATGGCACCTATAGCACCTATAGCACCTATGGCACCCTCCCGTGTCCCTATAGTGACCCTGCACCTATAGCGCCCATGCTGTGTCTCTAAAATCCTCTGCACACACTGGGGACCTCTGACCCTGAGACCCCCGCCCTGCTCCCCCCGGGACCCCTGAACTCACCAGGGACCCCCTGACCCCACCCAGACCCTATAGCGCCCAGCCGGGACCCCCTAAACCTGAGACCCCCACCCTGCACCCCCTGAACCCTCCCGGGACCCCCTGATCCTTTCCAGGACCCACCCGAGACCCCCTGGGCACCCACCCGGGACCCCCAGCACCCATCCAGGACCCCCACCCTGCAGCCACCCTGACCCTGAGACCCCCACCCTGTGCCCCATAGCACCCACCCTGCCCCCCCCCGGACCCCCTGAATGTGAGACCCCCCCCAGCACCCACCCTGCACCCCCTGCGACCCCTAAATCCATCGGGACCCCCTGGACCCACCCGGGACCCCCTGCACCCCCTGAACCTGAGACCCCCACCCTGCACCCCCTGAACCCTCTCGGGACCGACCCTGCACCCACCCTGCAGCCCTGAACCTGAGACCCCCACCCTGCACTCACCCGGGACCCCCTGGACCCACCCGGACCCCCTGACCCTGAGACCCCCGCCCTGCACCCACCGGGACCCCCTAAACCCACCCGGTACCCCCCAGCACCCACCCGAGACCGACCCTGCATCCATCCTGCACCCACCCGGGACCCCGGGACCCCCAGCACCCACCCGGGACCCCCTAAACCCACCCGGGACCCCCTAAACCCACCCTGTGCCCCTATAATCGCCCAGCACCCTCAGCACCCACCCGGGACCCCTGGGACCCCCAGCACCCACCCGAGAGCACCCAGAGCCTCTGCAGAGCCCACCCGGGACCCTCAGCACCCACCCGGGACCCCTGGGACCCCCAGCACCCACCCGGGACCCCCCAGAGGCTCTGCAGAGCCCACCCGGGACCCTCAGCACCCACCCTGCACCCACCCGGGACCCCTGGAACCCCCAGCACCCACCGAGCACCCCTGGAACCCCCCAGCACCCACCTGGGACCCCCCAGCACCCCCAGCACCCACCCGGGACCCCCAGCACCCACAGCACCCACCCGGGACCCCTACAGTGACCCAGCACCCACAGCACCCATCCTGCGCCCACCCGGGACCCCTGGAACCCCCAGCACCCACCGAGCACCCCTGGAACCCCCCAGCACCCACCCAGAACCCACCCGGGACC